>JAKUCM010010210.1:0-13353 GCA_023374145.1 Lepidium sativum
GAGAGAGAGGTTGCGGTCAACATTTCTCCTTGGAGTGGCCTTTCTTCTTGCAGTAGTCACAAACATGCTTTTTCCTCTCCTCAAACTTCCCTTGGGCCTTATTTGCGGTAACAAGACCTAAGCTTCCTTTTCCTTCAAACAACTCAATGGATCTTTTCTCTTTTTGGATTTGGGAGCACACATCTTGAAGACTAGGAAGGGATCTGGAGCTTGCGGTTAACCTAAGGATGTGTTTCACAAGGTCCTTGTAATCCGAATTAAGATTCATAAAGAGGCTGAAGACCTTATCCTCTTCGTTCATTTCCCTAATTACCTTCAGATCCACGGAGAATGGCCTTAACATGTTAAGTTCTGCCCACAAAGATCTAAACTTCCCAAAATATTCGGTGAACTCCATTTCCTCTTGAGAGAGGTTGGCTAGAGTCTTCTTCACTTCGAAAACCCTTGTGAGATTTGAGACATTCCCATAGATTTTCTTTAAGGTGTCCCACAACTCCTTAGCCATCTCACAATAGGAGTAAGCCTCAAGGATTGATGGATCTAGAGAGCTTTGGATGATCGACTTGACAGTTTGGTCCATTTGAAACCATTCATCATCCTCATCAAGAACATCATACTCGTCCACGTCACTATAAAGAGATTCCCTTGGAGGTCTTTCCCTTACAACATGGCTCCAAAAACCCCTTCTTGTGCAAAGCGTGGTCTTCAATGTTCGAGCCCAAAGTAGATAATTGACAACCTTGAGTGTCACAGAGACCATAGGAGACTTAGCTTGGGGGAAATCCATTGCTTATACGAACAAAACTTCTTCACACCTTGAGAATCAAAAGACCCGTAAGCTTGAAACTTGAGGAAAGATCGTACCTTTGTAGAGAAGACTTAAAAATCTTTTTGTCTGGTTTTGGAGTTCTTGCTTTGCAAAAAGTCGAACAAGATAAGAGAAACCTGAAAAGATTGAGAGATTAAAGAAGAAGAGAATGGCCGAGAATCATTGCTCTGATACCATCTTAGAATTAACACCAAAGATTAACTATACTTGCAGAAAATAAAGAGATAATTAAGGGAGAATATTAGAGAAGACTCTTCTCTTCTTCTTACTTATGAAAACATCTTACCATGAGTGTTTATATAGAAGGAGATACAAGAGAGAAAAGACAAAGTAGAAAAAGGAAAAATAGGAAAAAGAAAAAATATAAAAAAGGAAAAATAGAATTGGAACCATATCTTGGGACAATTTATTTCTTCCTTTTTTCCAAACAGCTATGTTGCCCTAAAACCCTTTCTCATTTTCTTCTAGAATAAGCGTCTTCTAGGGTAAATGGACTCGACTAATACTTTCCAGGTATTATTCATGTGATCAATAAACTAATCTGAAGTCAGATCCGAGAACAAATTCTAACTGAACGAATATGCAATTCTTGGAATAATGTTCGGGATCCAAGGGTCACTCTATACATGAATATTTTTTCCATCCCCAATTCGCTTTATAAGCCCTCGACTAATCAAAGATCAAGCTGAATAAATGCTTGTCCAACCGTATGATGGAATCGTTTTCATTGATTCTGTGAATGGACATTGGTCCTTATAGTATTGACCTTTAATCACTCTAGCCAAAAGTGAATCCGGATATTCTAGTAGTCGTCAAAGTTATTTGGCTAGAAGAGCCGAATTAAAATCTTCTAGCGTTTGAAAACCTAATCCTCCATCAGAGTTTGGTTTGCACAAGTTTCTCCACCTTTGCCAGTGAATCCCCCGGGATGTCTCTGAATTAGACCACCAAAATCTAGATATAGCAGCATTCAAAATTCTTAGAACCGTCTTAGGTAATCGATATCACGACATTACATAAGTCGCTATAGCGGTGAGTATTGATTTAACTAGAAACTCCTTTTCTGCTTTTGATAGGAATTTGGAGGACCAACTATTAATCCAATTCTTGAGATTTTCAAATATGAAAGCAAAGACTCTTGTTTTTGTTCCACCTATATTCTCGAGAATACCTAAATAGGATCCCATCCCCCTACCTTTGTGATCCCCAGTGTGCTATGGACCTCCGCCTTTTGCACATCAGAGACCCCAAATCCAAATTGAATAGATGATTTATCCACATTAATTAATTGACTAGAAACATATTCATATTTCTTAAGAATATCGAGTATGTACTGTGCTTCGATTTTGTTAGCCTTACAAAAGAACAAACTATCTTCTGTTAATAGAAGATGAGAAAGAGTTGAACTAGTTCGTGCAATTGAAACACCCATTATGGCTTTCCGATCTTCAGCCTGCCGCAAGTAGGCAATGAGTATTTCCGTACAAAGGATGAAAAGATAGGGTGATAGAGGTTCTCCCTATCTAAGTCCCCTCTGTGGGACTATATGTCCCCCCATATCCCCATTAATAATCACTGAGTAAGTGACACTAGTTATACAATACATAATACACCTAACCCATTTTTCAAGACACCCAACTTCTTGAGAAGGATGTTATGGAAAGTTCATTCCACTATATCATATGCCTTGTTCATGTCTGTTTTTATTGCCATGAACTTCTTCGACACTCTGCAAGAGACCTAGTATTTTTTGCCGACACTCTGTTGGATGTTCTGACTTCTCCAGTGGGATATATTCCTCCAACAAATTCTAATCTTCCGACCCAAGGAAATATATTGTGTATAATTCGGTCATTTCCAACTTTTTAATATAGTTTCCTTAAATTCGGGCTTACCAATCTAGTGTTTATTAAAGCAAAATTGTTTCCGGGTTCTACCTTCCTAATTCTCAAATCTTCCCAAAATTGGTCGGTGGTCCGACCCTATCATATCTAGATATTCAAGTTCTGATCTAGGTAATAGATAATGCCACTCTCCATTCCAAAAAGCTTTATCTAAAACATAATAAATAATCTCATTATTACGGACCCCTCGCCATGACCATGTATTCCCTAGTTTAGGAAATTCTATAAGGCCACAAGCTCAGATCATTTGATTAAAAGTTACAGAAGAAGAAACATTTCTGAGGTTCCCTCCCTATTTTTCATGGTTTCCTGACAATTTATTAATATCCCAATAATTAACCAAGGGGTAAGCCGGACTATACCCATTCGGGTTAACCTTTCCCTGACAATATCATGTCTACCTTGTACTAGTTCCCCATAAATAAAGGTAATATGCAAACACGAATTGTGAAGATCTAACAATATGTCAATCATATTTTTATCCTTATAATTTATAGTAACATTATAAATATCAGGATAAAACAAAGCTAGACCACCACTTTTTCCTATTGGTTCCACAGTAGTTAAAAAAGTATAGACCAAATGCAATTGAATTTCTTCCATAAATAAAAATTATTTTTAGTTTCAGAATGAAATAATACATCAAGTCTATGTTTATGCCAAATATCTCTAAGATAACTAATAGAGAGTTTATTCCCAATTTTCTAACAATTCCACCATAAAATTTTGAAAAGCATAAAAATCTACGGTTGCATGGAGGCTCTATCTTGCTCTGTCGATTTCCCTTCAGTGATCTTAGTGATTCTAGGAAACTTGTAAGGGGAAATAGTCGCCAATGTTGACATCTTTTTAGTATTCACACCGCGAAGAGGTGTTAGTGACCTACGTTCCAACTTACTTGGACTGGGAGGATGTCTTATAGCCCGTGCCTCTTTACACTCTTGTAGTGTGGCTGCCAATTCCTCATGGACTGAAGCCATGACATCGTCAAATCTATCTTGAGTGTTATGGACTGCAACTTCAAAAGCCAAAACATCCAAAACTACATCCTCGTTGTTAGTCGTGTCGGACTACAAAATCATCACATATTCACCATCATCCTCTCTGGATTCTGCTAAGAGGGAATCGAACTAAGGCATATCCAAATTTGATGGATCTGCCAACTCTGCCAATTTCAAGGTATCAACAGTTGGGACAAAGATCTGATCCCTTGCGAGCTCTTTACTCGCCACTGAAACCACGTTTTCCAGCTCATGAGTCACCTTCTCCTCTTCTTGAAACAAGGATCTTCTAACCTTCTTTGAGGACAAGTTATCCCCATCCACTTCATCCCCAACGTTCTGGTGATATTGACAACAGTTTGTGTCAGGGAATACACAAAATATTAAAATTGTCAAAAAGAACTAGTGACATACCTCATTCGGTACAGCAAGGTCTGGCCGATTCTGTAACTTAATATGTTCTCATCTTAAAATCTCAGGTAAACCCGATTGAACTGGGACCCTTGAGGGACCTCCATGATGTGCTTTACCACCCAACAATGCACCTTTGAAACATTTGTTTCTTCCAGCCATTCCCTTTTTATTCTTATTCTCAAAATCATATTTTTAGACATCGTGATTTGCTTTGTAACAGGCAGAAGCAACATGAGTCATTCAGTAACATAAGGAGCAGAATCCTTTGAGTCTCTTGTACTCAAACATAATTTTGGGTTCCTTACCCTCCTCAAATTCCAATGCAGAGAAAATACAAGAGGTTTAAACCCATGCAAATTATTTAATACATGTTCCTTAGGGACGTCCAAAGTGACAACTTCCCCAATCGAACCCGCCACCAGTCTGTAAACCTCCTCCATCCTATATTCGAAGGGAAAACCAGTTATCCTGATCCAAAGTTGTATGTTATTCGGATAATCCGCATCCGCTATCGCTCTCCATGGTGCATACGACACCATCCAACCATCAAAATTAATAAATTCATTAGATAAGACTCCTTCCATATGAGTAACAGATTGTAATTCAACCTGAAAATATCTGTTACCTAGATTTAGACCACTAACCCTTCCCACCAGATTCCAGAACTACTGCATCTGGAAGATGAAAGTGTCGACATTTTTACTTGACAGATTAAGACAACTCCCCATAAGAACTTTGGAGCTTCTCGCCAGTAAAGCATCATTATCAAGTTTAGGGATTTAGATCTTTAACCTTCGTGGAGGAGAGCTCACTCCAGAATTCTTCTTGCTCAAAGACAGTTGAGACATCCTCATCTCTGCTAGGCACACAGATAAGACACTTATTGAATGTAAACTGAAGAAGAAAAACTCAAAAAATTTTACTAGAAAATATTGTGAAACAAATATCCTCGAGTAGGCACTTAAATAATGGATAATAGCTTTGAAGAAAACTCTTAGCTCTATCCTAACAAGAAGATAATGGCGATTCCTTAATAATAGAGGACACAACCAACTACAATTGTAACTCCCTATCCGACCACTAGTGATCGAGTAATTCCAATCGCCTAAAAACCTATCCACAATAACCTCTTGCCAAAATATAAAAATTCATAAGAAGTGACCAAATCCATGTGTAAGGAAATTTTAAAATCACTCGTGCAAAAGCATCACCCCCAGATCCAGAGAAGTCCCAAATTCGAGTAGTATTCCTATGGAAAGAGGACCTATCCTTCAATTCTCCATTACATATTTCTAATCTCCCGGACGACTTACATGAAACATAAACCAAGTCAACCACCTATTTTGTTCTACTATGCTAGTGACGAGAAACCCATTGTTATCCATAACCACACCAAGTTGGGCATTCAAATAGGATGACAGTGAGAAAAGAAACCAAGCTTCTTCATGACCAGCAAAAACAATACAATTCCGTTTCATCAGGATCACTATGAAGACAACAGCTGTGAAAAAAATATTATTACAGACTATGAAATCATCCCCCCGAACCACTTGAGAACTAATCACGACACAAAGTCGTTGCAAATTCCAAAAATCAAACAGACGAAACATATAATCCTTCCTAGAGATCACATAGCCGCGATATTGCAACAAAGACGTCATTGCGGAACAGATCTAAAATCAATCGCAAAGAATCGCCCTACAAAACCCTAAGAGATCCACACCAAACAAATTACCACGCCAAAGATGAAGAAGGTGAAAGAAAGACTTACATCAACCCTTGAAACGACCGCGAAATCATTCCCCAAAAAATAAGAGACTGAAATCAACCCCCGCGAAACCACCGCGAAACCCTTGCGGCCCTAAAACACCGAGATTCTCCACGGCTGCAATGTTCGTCTTCCAAATTTACATTGATTCCAATGGATTTATGTGGATTTAGTAATAACCTTCCCTTTAAAATTAAAAAAAAATCTTAAAATCCTAACAAATACTTGTTATTTTGAATTAGATTTTTAAAACAACTTTTTATTATCTTAAAAACACAAAATTCGACACAGATTTCCAAATCCATCAAAGAAACATTTCCAATATACCCCCTAAGTATTTTAAATTATCTTGACTAATAGAAAATAAAGTTTAAAATTGTTGAAATAAAATAGGTAAAATCTTATTTTATATTTGAAGTTGTAAGTCTGTCAATCCATCCATCGATTTAAATCATTTTATCAAATTTTTAAATTTAAGTCATTTTTTGTCAAATATCCTACTGATTTTTAAATTCCGCTCTTACTACTGCAGGTAGAGGATTCTAACCCTGATGGCTTGAAAATTTGTAAAATTACTACACCACTAAACCACTTGTCTCGGCAATTTAAGCCATTTAAAACATCAACTATAGTGTTCTCCAAAAAAACAATGTTTTGTTAACTTTTATTCTAAACTCTAAACTTTTATTTAATAGCCAAATTAGACCCATCATTAAATAACTTAACGGAATAAACAAAGGGTGTTAAACTCCGTTTATTACTGCTGTTAAATCAACGCAACATCACTTAAAGAATCAATATCCCCAAATAAATTTGACTCACAAATCAAAAATCACTCATTCCATTTATCGATTTCTCGAATTCTAAAATCAAATTTCGGAGTCAAAATTTTCAATACAAAGAAGCTCGGGTTTCTTTGTTCGTTAATTATTGCTATTGCTCTTGGACAAGAGAAATCTTCATTCTCTAGTTATTGTTATTGCTCTTTTTTTTTAAAAAAATTGTTTTTGTTTGTTAGTTACTCCTCAATCAAAATTGTCAATTCGAAAAAACTAGACAAAGATAGTGTTATACAAAGATTATGTTGTTGCTCTTCGACTTATTGCAACGATTCAGGTAAATTGTTACGATTATGAAACAAAGGTCTTGAAATCATTAATGATAACGATGTCTCCAACAATAGAGATAAAAGTAGCTTTGGCTATGTGTAATCAACCGTAACATTTTTTCACTGCTCATCACCACAATGTACACTACAAAGGCCATTCTATTTGCAGCTGATATATGTAACAAGAGAAGAGAAACCTGTAGAACTCATGAGACAAATTCTTCGATTATCATTAACTAGCAAAATTACCATTTTCTTCTTAACAAGCAAAATTGAACTAAGGCATTTAACTGGGTTTAAAACAACGATTGTATTTAAAGTTTTCTGGGATTGGTAAACAATTAACAATCAAGTTTATTGAGATCGTCTATGGGTGATTTTAATTGGGAATTTTGATTTCTAGGGTTACTGAGTAAAATTGATTTGGAGGTTTTTGATTTCTTAAGTGATGATGTCGATTTGACTTAACAGTAGCAGTAATTAATGAATTTAACACCGTTAATTTATTGCGTTAGGTAACTTAAAGATGGGTTAAATTTGGTCGGTCAACATTATTTAAAATAAAAGTTAACAAAAATTGATGTTTTTTAGGGAACACTATAGTTGATTATTAAAATGGTTTCAAGTTGAGAATTTAATTAACAATTTTCCCATTGTTTATTAGATTCATGTTTTTATGAAGTTTTGATTGAACAATCATTGCACTGATTGATCGCTATGTGAAAAATTGAAAGGATATTTGAATGATTATGTGAGAGAAAAAAAAATTAGGTTGCCTAAGTTACATGATTATGGTTTAATATTTTGTTCGACCAAAAAATTGGTTTCATATTTTGTATAAAAATGTAATTTTGTCACTTTTTTTTTTCAACTAGCCTACTGGTTTTTAAATCTCACTCCTACAACTACAGGTAGGGGGTTCGATCCCTGGTGTCATAAGAATTTATAAAGTGACTACACCAGTGGACCACCTGTCCTCGGCTTTAAAATAAACAAAACATACTTGAGTCTTTTATATTACTCAATATATATATATATATATTTTTTACTTAACTTCATTTATTACACCACCCGAAATAATTAATATTGAGATATAAAATTAATAAATGACTGATTTTTAGATAATTTTTTAATATTGCGAATCAGAAAATTAGTTTTAAAATTTAAAATGCAAAAAATAAAAACAGATTCATGTAAGAACATATTTCTGTAAGAAAAACCTTTAAAAATTTCCCATTATACATAGCCTATGAATTTGGTTAGTTATTTCTTAGTCTTTAGCTAATTCCAGATTTCAAATGACATAAAAATGTTGGAAGCTGATGAGCCACGTGTATTAAAACTATTGGGCACGTGTATCAGAACCATCATTACAATTAGCTATGGGCATTTCGGTACATTTTTTTTTGGCAACGACATTTAATGCAAAAAGACTATGTCCTGAAACCTACCAAATACCCAAATGCCGTGCGGCCATCCTATTCGATCTGGCCAGAGCATTCGCCTTGTAGTTCAAGAGCCGGGGAATGGAGGATAGGGAAACTCTGTCGAAAGACGCACGTAGAATCCGAAACTCCTCCTGGTATGGTGCAAATGCAGACCACTCCTCTGGCCGCTGAAAGATGAGCACCACCGTCTCGCAGTCTGTCGAGACCTCCACCTCGGATATACCAAGCATCACCAGCACACCCAACACCCAAATAGGTTTCAATCTCTGCATGAAGGGAGGGGGGGGGAGAGGGACTGATGTTGACTGAAATCTCCTGTATGTACTCCGTCCATCGAATCTGGAAAGTAAATCCACCCGAAACCCGTAAACTGATTGATGGATTTCCAGGAAGCGTCCACATAGTATCTATATCCTGTGAACGTCTAATTGGTTGTTGTAGGGAATATCCAAGGTGCCCTCGAAATCTCCATCCTTGATCGCACATAATCATGCGAACTTTGAGAACCTGTTCTTGCCATAGACCATTCCTGAAAATCAGTGATTGCCCTGGCCAAAATATCCCTTGGATCTAAATCTTCATTTAGAAAACAAAATCTGTTATGTGCTTTCCAAATTTGCCAAATAATCCACGGGAACGCATCAATACCGATCTGATCCTTCACTCGCCAGAACAAATAGTCCAAATTGTACCAAATTGATCCACCCGGGAACACTCCTCGGGCAGAAGGTATATAAGACAATGCCCAGACCTGGATTGCAGGTGGACACTCAAATAAAACATGACTAATTGTCTCTACCTCAGCGCCACAACACGGACAACCAGAGTCCCTCCCAAAACCCCGTCTTTCCAGGTTCTGGTACACCTCAGTACACACGGATAAAGTTTGCTAAAGAAAATGTTTCATTTGTTTGGACACTTCAACGCCCAACATTCTCTATAGAAACCGACAAAAGTCGGCCCAACACTATCGGGGTCAACTTCGGCTGCCACTTTATACCCTGTCTTCACCGAATATTTCCCAAATGTCGTATAATGCCAACCCCAATGGTCTGTTCTCGGTATTTGTGGTAACCGAATTGCCATAATCTGTAACACATCTTTAGGATCAAAATATTGACGCACCAGAATCTCGTTCCATGTGCCTAATTGCTGATTAATAAATTGATCAACTGTCAAATCTGGAAATAGACAATGATCCGACCATGATGCTGGACGAGAGACTCTGTCTGGGATCCATGGATCCTTCCACACGCGAGTTTGCTTACCATCTCCAATCTTCCTAATGAGAACCTTCACAATTAAAGGGTGTGCTGAAAGTATACTACGCCAACCATACGATGGAGATGTCTTTAATTTAACATCCAGGAATGGTGTTTCCCTATAATATTTTCCTTGCATAACATTTGCCAACAATGACTCCGGGAATTGAAGTAACCGCCATAATTGCTTGGCGAGGAGAGCGGAATTAAACTCCTCTAAACTCCTAAAACCTAGCCCATCGTCTAATTTGGACCGACACAAATCCTTCCAATTTTTCCAGTGAATTTCCCCTAATGAGCCCAAACTTGCACACCAAAAATTTGCTATTGTAGACTGCACTTTACATAAAATGCATTGTGGCAACTTGTAACACGTCATAACATACGTCGGAAGCACTGTGAGAATAGACTTAATTAAAATCTCGTTACCCGATTTAGACAAAAACCGGGCTGACCAATTGGCGACATGTGCCTTCAGTTTATCTGCTACAAAAGCAAACACCTTCGTTTTTGGACCACCAATATTCTTAGGAAGGCCTAGATACATCCCCATACCCTCCCCCTCCCCCCCCCTCCCCCCGATTTCGAATTCCCAACACTTGTGTCACCAAATCTTGAGTACAAACATCAACTCGTATACCGAATTGGATTGAGGATTTGTCAAAATTTATCTTCTGTCCGGACAACATTTCATATTCTGCCAGAATATTCAGAATATTTGTAGCCTCCTCTTTGGTAGCTTTACAAAAAATAAAGTATCGTCCACAAACAATAAGTGGGATATTGCAAGACTATAACAAGCGTTGTTGCACTGCCTGTTTAATGTTAACAATCAAAACCTTTGTGCATAGTATAAATAAGTACGCGGATAGTGGGTCTCCCTAACGTAGACCTCTACCGGGAATTACCCGTCCGCCTGAGCCCCCATTAATAATTATGGAGTATTTCACACTAGTTATACAATACATAATACAATTTATTCATTGAGTACAAAACCCTAGCTTTCCCAATAACGCAAAATGAAAATTCCATTTGACTCTATCATAAGCTTTACTCATATCAGTTTTTATAGCCATGTAGGTACCATTTATCCCGGAAGAAGATCGTAACACATGGAACATCTCCTGAGCTATCAAAATATTATCTGAAATCAACCGGCCGGTTACAAAAGCTGACTGTGTTTCAGAAACAAGTTTAGGGAGAACCCTTTTCAATCGTAGGCAAAAGACCTTAGAAATTATCTTGCACTCGATATTACACAAATTAATTGGCATGAAATCCGCCATCATGATTGGTTTTGATTTCTTTGGAATAAGACATATATTCGTTCTATTTAACTCTTTGGCAAACACACCTATTTGTAAAAAATTGTTTACCAGTCCTATTAAATCCACCTCAATTATTTCCCAAGAATATTGGTAAAACAAAGCTGTCATCCCGTCTGGACCCGGCGTTTTGTCAGGGTCCATAGAAAGAGTGCAATTTTCACTTCTGACTCAGAAGCAGGTCTAGTCAACAACTGATTATCAAAATCCGAGATTTGTCTCTCAATATCATCCAATCGGATATTAGAGTAGCCATTAGATGTGAATAAATCCTTAAAATAGCACGTTGCCTCCTAAAACATTCCCTGTTCCTGAGCAACCCAATTACCACTGTTATCCATTAAACCATAAATCATATTACTCGCTCTTCGCTGTTGTACCAGAGCATGAAAATACTTAGTATTTTCATCACCAGCTTGTAACCATTTGTTACGACTCTTTTGTTTCCAATAAACCTCATCCTCTTTATATGCCGCCTTAAGCTCTATATTAGAAATCTCAATAGCCCTTGAATCTACTACTGGCCCCGCATTATAGTCCTCTATCTTTTTCTTTAACTCCAATATTCTTTGCCTACCAGGTTGTACATTCACACACCTCCAATGAGATATCTCTTTGCGACAAAAACGAATTTTTTCAGACAGCGACACTACCTGACCTTCTTGACCTCGACATCTAACCCAAATCCGTTCCACAGTATTCCAGAAACCTGTTTTTCCCAACCAATGTCGGTCAAAACAAAACCTATTCAATTGAGAATGGTGGCTGAGATTTCTAAAATTCCCAAAAATAGGGCGGTGGTCCGATCCTATCATGTCCAGATAATGAATTTCCCCATGTGCAAATAAATCATGCCAATCCCCATTCCAATATGCTTTATCTAACACACACTGAACAATTCCTATACGTCGTACACCTCTCCAGGACCAAATATTACCTATTTTCAGAAAATCCAAAAAACCACAATCCCGTAACATCTGGTTATAATCCATAGAAGATGTTATATTTCTCAGGATTCCTTCATGTTTCTCATGATTACCCGATATCTCATTAAAATTCCCACAAATTAACCATGGACCAACTCGATTAATACATATCCTTGTTAACCGTTCCCAAACCTTAGAACGTTGTTTCTGAACAGGGTCCCCATAGAAAAAGTAATATTCGATCTGACCCCTATAATATCTAAGGATATATCGATCATATTTTTATTTTTATAATTAATATTGACATTATAATTATCTGGATAAAACAAAGCCAATCCACCACTTGAGCCCACTGGTTCAACCGTTGTTAGATACCGAAACCCCAAATGTAATTGAATCTTCTCTAAAAAATGAATTTATTTTTTGTTTCTGATAAAAATAGAAATTCAGGTTTACATGATTTCCAAATATCCCTTAGGAAATTTATTGTAATCTTATTACCTAATCCCTGACAATTCCAACATAACAATTTGAAAATTATAAAATCGATTTAATGGATCATTTCTCCTGCTCCTTAATTTTCCCTTCTTTGAGTTTAAGTGTCTTTGGCGTCCTCCTAGGCGACATGGTGCCTACTAGAGCCAATTTCCGCGTACTAATATTTCACAGTGGCGTTGAAGTCTTAGAACCCACCTTATTGGCTGCAACTTTAGACTTCTTTAACCTCGCCTCCTTACCCATTTTCAACTTTTAACCAACTCGACATGTAGGTTAACTTGCTCTAGATCTGTCAAATCCTTATGACTCTGCAAATCCGCCTCCAGAGCCAGAGCATTGATGTCCGACTCTGTCACCATACCCATTTCAATATCATCTCGATCCTCCAACACAATATCATGCTCCCCTTGAAGATGCTACAGCGAGACATCCATAGTTTCCAAAAACTTTGAGAGAGGCACCTGCTCGTCTGCAGAAAGCTGGGGCGTTCCAGTCACCGCCTGCTCTTTTCCAGCCAGAGGTTGGATCGAGTCCTCTTGAAATAGTGGGCGTCTCACCTTCTTGACTGAGTTCAACTCCAATCCATGTTCTGCCTCTGTACCCTGAGAGTAAACAAGCAGTAAAATTATGAAAAAATTAGCATCCAAAACAAGAAAGCATAACAAAACTGAAGCTATTACCCTCTCGAATTTATCTCTTAGAGGTTGTAGAGTAGTGAGGCCTCAGCCTCTCTTACTCTGCCTTGCTCTATCCCTACCAGGTTTGGGCACGGCTGATACCCCATGGCCTTTATTAGTACCCAGCACAGCTCCCTTATACGATATAGTCTTATCGAGACTCCCTATAGGCCGAGACCCATCATCACTTAAA
>JAKUCM010010211.1:0-18237 GCA_023374145.1 Lepidium sativum
CAACCAAAATATTGCGTGACCGATGCTGATAACTATCCTTGCCTTACCTTTTGCAGTTTACCACAATCTACGAACGAAGCATTATTTACACATTAGCATAATTTCTGAAATTATGCGTCTTTATCAGATCTGAATTGAAAGATAACAAGTGAAAATACCAGAGGAGTAACAACGTCTAGCATAATCAAGAAAGAGCAATACGTAACTAGTGATTCCAGGAACCAGAGCCCATAATAAAGAAAAAAGGAACTTATCCATTCGGATTATATTATTCTGATGAGCATTTAAGGTATATTTATTTCCTTTATTGTCTCTTTTATAAGTATCTTTATTGTCTCCTTTTAATGTAGTAAAGTTAATGCATGTGTTGTGAAATTGCAGAATAGTCTCAATTTTGTTATCTTATCAAGTAAAAAAATGATGAGAAATTGTGAAAGCGAAAGAAGAAATAGTAAAGTACATGAGAAAGCATTATCTAAGCACTTGTCCCATAAATAATTAATTACTTTAACGTCTTGGGACACCGAACAAGATTGACTCCACACATAGTGTTACATGGTCCCACCACACACGTGTCCTTCGCTCCATGGACCTCTACTCGACACGTGTCTCATTGGCAGTGACGATGATCCCTTTTGAAAAGTCAATACTACCCTCATTCGGTCGCAAGTAGGCTCAGTCTCAACCATTACGTGGCAGACCCACCGTCCTTGGCCGCGATATTCGTTTTGTTTTGGCAAGCATACTTCTCAATTAGCGACTAAACTTACAAATGAATATCATTAAATCTAACCACTGTCACGTGGTATCATCTTTTCATAGTATTTTCTTTTGCCCAAACATTTGGACAGATATCAAACACGTTTCTACGTATATAGCGTAGTGTATATATCTACGCGTTGATTTTCGATTTCATTCAAAAAGTTAAGTTTTGACCGACATAAAAAATGCATATATTACTTTTTTGTTAGCAAATGCATATATATATATATTATTTCACACTTCAAAAGTGAGAATCCGAGTATTAACTTCAAAAATATCTCCTTCTATGGGTAACTACTAACTAGAAACAACACCATTGCAGTTGTTTTGATCAAAACAAGGACAGTTTTGTTTAGAACAGTCATTGTGATGATCGTATAAAAACAAGACAGT
This sequence comes from Lepidium sativum, assembly GCA_023374145.1. NCBI lineage: Eukaryota > Viridiplantae > Streptophyta > Magnoliopsida > Brassicales > Brassicaceae > Lepidium > Lepidium sativum. Next base: position 1,156 of record JAKUCM010010211.1, read on the forward strand.
TTTTGCGAAACAAGACTAGTATTTATATGAGGAAATTAAGAAATTGCATGATTAAACACCAAATTATTATTCATGAGAATGGTATAAGCAATAAAGAAAAGTTGGAAAAGTCATTTGATTCCATGGAATCGTAGAGTTAAATATAAAATGTTGAATAATAAGAGGTGATTAAGAAAGTAATGGAACACCCGACTCTTAACGATGACAGAGAATCGCAGCCTTTCGGATTCCATACGGCTCTTTAGTTTCTCCTTCTCTATCCACTTGCTTACTTTTTCTTATATTATTGAAAAAATTGCTCAAATAAAACAAAAATATAATGTAATTACTAAAATAGTTTTTGTCCAAAAAAAAAAAGCGTCAATAGATGTAATTACGATTACACCCTTGACACAAAAAACTGATATGTCTTCTTCTATTCTCTTCTTTTCTGGTTAGTTTCACAAAACAAAAAGAAAAAAACTTATAGTGTAAACCGTCGTCGTTAACTTCTCTTGATTTTCTTTCTTCCTCGTCTTACTCAACGTCTTCTTCGTTGTATTTCATACTCGTTGTCTTCTTCTTCATCTTGTTCTTCGTACTCGTCGTCTTCATTGTCGGTAAGTTTCTTCTTTTCTTTATCCTCTCTCCTCTTCTGCTTTTTCTTCTTTTTCGTGAGTGCATTTGGGTTTAGGGTTGACGTAGACATTGGGTTTCTCGATTTTGCGAGATTTGGATTTCTCAATTTTGCGACATTTGAGTTTTTGTTCTTCACTAACTTATTCTGTGTCTAGTAAATTTCTTCCCAGTCTGAGCCAATGTGATATAGTTCGTAATTAGTTGTGAAGGTAAGGGTGAAGAAGCGATATGATACGTGTAGTACAATTAGTATGACGTTTGGTAAAGTTAGGTCGTAGGGGGGTAAAGTTGGATTATAGTGTGGTAGAGTTAGCTTGTAGTGTAGTAGAGTTAGTCTGACGTGTGGTAGAGTTAGATTATAGAGTGGTAGAGTTGGTTTGTAGTGTAATAGAGTTAGGTTGTAGTGTGTGGTATAGTTGGATTCCGTGTAGAAGAGTTAGGCTGTCGTTTAGTAGAGTTAGATTATCGTGTAGTAGAGTTAACTTGTAGTGTAGTAGAGTTAGTCTGACGTGTGGTAGAGTTAGATTATAGTGTGGTAGAGTTGGTTTGTAGTGCAATAGAGTTAGGTTGTAGTGTGCGATATAGTTGGATTCTGTGTGGTATAGTAGAGTTAGGTTGTCGTTTAGTAGAGTTAGATTATCGTGTGGTAGAGTTAACTTGTAGTATGGTAGAATTGGGTTATTGTGTGGTAGAGTTAGGTTGTAGTGTGGTAGAGTTAGTCTGACGTTTGTAGAGTTAGATTGTAAGAATGTAGAGTTGCCTTGTAGTGTGGTAGAATTGGGTTTTATAATGCTTATCGTTTGTTTTCTTTCATCTTTAGATATGACAGACAAGAAGTACCTGAAGAAGTTTCTCACACACGGTGTACAGGTGATGAAGAATCGAAGCATCAACCATTTCTGCAATCTAAAAAACATCGGTAATATGATCAAGGGTATTGGTGAGGATGCATATGTAGATATAAAGGAGAACACTTGTGTAGGTGTTTTTCTGAAGCTAGTAGATTCCGACTACAACTTTACAGGGAGGCATATACAGTACATGTTGATGAATCAAATAGTGACTTAGAAGATGTATGAGATTTGGGTGTTGTTTGGGTCTCGGCCTACGAGGTTTTCTCTGCACGAGCTTGCTGAAATAACGCAGCTTAATTGTGGTAACTTCGAGAAGGCTTCTAATGTGGCAGATGAAGCGCACAGAGAACTTTGGGAAGATATTGGCTTAGGGGTTGGTGAAGGCCCAAAATGGGTAGAGTTGAAAGCAATCTTGGGGAGATGTAGAAGGTGGTCTTTCGAGAAAAGGAAGATGGTGGGCTTGCTAGTGGTTTTGAATGTAGGAGTTTTTGGTTGCCACACATATAGTAGGCTCCCTTTTAGTGCTGCGAAGTTGGTTGCAGATTTTGAGATGTTCGAGAGGCATCCATGGGGAAGAGTTGCGTTTCTAGAACTGATAAAATCGATCAAAATGGCAGGATGCAAAAAGCCCAGTAATTACACAGTACACGGGTTTGTGCACGCACTTCTGATATGGGCATTTGAGTCCATCCCCATAGTCGCCGAAATATTTGGGGAGCAAAGAAAAGGTGACGTCCCCATTCTAGATGGAGACCCATCAAAAAACAAATCATTGACCCCGATGACTTGGTGAAGTTGGAGCTAGCAAATAATGGAAAGGTAAATTCCTTTTGTAGTAGAGCCGGTTAAGGTGATTGATAGAGTTCATATATGTATAGTAGAGTTCATTTACTCCACAATACATACATGGCAGAGTTCAATTTCAAGTACAGTGGAGTTGATTTCAAGTATAGAAGAGTTCAATTTTATAAGTACATTGAAGTTGATTTCAAGTATAGTAGAGTTCAATATTTTCAAGTACAGTCGAGTTGATTTCAAGTATAGTAGAGTTCATTTACGTGTAGTAGAGTTCATTTACGTTTAGTAGAGTTCATTTACGTTTAGTAGAATTATCCATGTGTAGTTGAGTTCATTTACGTTTAGTAGAGTTATCTGTAGTGTGGTAGAGTTCATTCGTGTTTAATAATAAATTGCATCTTCTCGTCTACCAGGTACGTCTTAAGCATCTCACTACACAGCCTCTGGAGATTATGTCTCTATGGCCAAACGATATTGCATATCCCAAAGTGGACACCATGCTTGGAGACATACTTGCCTCAAGGCTAGATGAATCTGCTTGGGACATAAGTAATAAGAGGAAGGCGGATGCTTATGTCGAGGAGAAGATGAGCAAGTGTAGTGCTAGTTCAAAAGTGCAGGTGGAGAAAGGGAAAGAGAAAAAACACAAGAAAGTAGAGAAAAAAAACACAATGAAGAAGCGAAAAAACACAAGAAAGAAGAGAAAAAGAGAATTCAGATTAGGATGAATGACTCCACCACCATGCAGGATGTGGTGAGAGTCGTTAAAAAGAAAAAGCTGAAGGAAGAGGAGTCTAGTGTGTTGATTGACACTCTTAGAGGTCTGAGCATAACCTTCGAAGGGACGAGACACGATCAGAACGTGTTTGATGAACGTATATATCGTTTTGAGGAGAGTAGGCTGGATACCAGGGCATACACCACAATAGTTATTGAGCGCGTGAATAGACTGGAGCGTAACACCTCAGACAATACAGTCCTGATTGAGAGGATTCTTAGGCTGGAGGAGACCAGAGCGCAACCCCCAGTTTATAGCTTGGCAGATGAGGGTGGAGGTCAGACAAGTGCAAGACATCGAACTCCTGTAGATGTGAATCGCGAAGATGATGTAGAAGGGAGCCTACATCCTGAAGATACTACCAAAGTATGCATTGTATAGGAAGGTCGTGTGATAGTATGGATGGGTAAGTTCGATTGTCGGCTTTCTACAAGCCTCAACAACGGCAATGGCATAGACATAAGGAATTTTTTCGACGTCATACCTCTTGCAGGAACACGTCTTCTCAGTAAAGTTGACTAAATGAGAAGTTTTAGATCGTGTAACAACAACCTGGTGTTCGTCTATGTCCTGCACGTTGTACTGTCTAGCTTCATCGACCCTTGTCTGTCATTTATAAAAAAATATAATGTTAACTCTACTAAAGGCAGTGTTAACTCTGCAGTAAAGGGACTAACTCTACTAAAGGTCGAGGTAACTCTACTATGAAGGGACTAACTCTACTAAGGGCAGTGTTAACTCTACTTTGAAGTGACTAACTTTACTAAGGGCAATGTTAACTCTACCACAGAGATAACAAGAGTGCTAACTCTACTTTTATGAGCTTTTCAACAGATGTTGTTAGAACAATTGACGTGAGAGTGGCCTTCGTCTTCCGCTTCGCGAATGAACGTGTTAACATCGACCTAATTGCATCTATAAGCTGGACAATGGGAAAAGTTCTTACCGCTGATAATGCATGGTTTATTGATTCTGCAATGTTCGACGTAGTGAAATTGTATCTGTTTTCGGGAAAGTAAACACGACTCCACAACCGCACGTCAGCTTTTATCAAGTTGGCATGAAGCTTTGGATTTAACGCCTGAATCTGAGCAAGTATAGCGTTGAATTCATCGACCCTAAAAGTGATGGAAGCTTTCTTGAACTACTTAAAGGGCTCGCCACCTCTAAATTTTGACAAAATGTTCTTACGTAGGTGGTAGGTGCAAATACCCCGAGAAGAAAGTGGGTACACAATCTTTATGGCTTTAGCAATGAATTTGTGTCTATCTGATATGATGGCAAATTCGCTGTCATCAAGGATCACACGGTTGAGCTGTCTATAAAACCATTCCCAAGATTCGTCATTCTCGGTATCAACTACACCAAAAGCCATAGGAAATATGTTGAAGTTATCATCTTGCATGGTAGCAGTTAGTAGAGTACCTTTATACTTCCCTAGCAGAAATGTACCATCGACAACAACAACCTTCCTCATGTAGGGAAAACCCCTAATACTTGCATCGAATGCAATGAAAAGAAACTTAAACCTGTCTTGTCTGTCAACTTCGAGCTTTATTAGAGTTCCGGGATTCGCTCTTCTAATAGCAAACAAGTACGACGAAAGTTCTTCATAACTACTTTCTGAACTGCCGGTAACTAGGGCTCATGCTTGGCTTAGAGTACGGTGTGCTTTCCAGTACTTCATCTGCATAGACGTCAGACTTAAATGTCACACTAACTCTACCATACATCAGACTAACTCTACTACACTGCAAGCCAGCTCTACAAAACGTCAAAAGTGCAATCTAACTCTACCACACTCTATAACCTAACTCTACCAAAAGTGATAGACTAACTCTACTACACATAATCTAACTCTACCACACTCTTATCTAACTCTACCACATTGTCAGACCAACTATACTAAAACGTCAGCACTGCAATCTAACTCTATTACACTGCAAGCCAACTCTACCAAATGCCAAAACTGCAATCTAACTCTAGCACACTATACAACCTAACTATACCAAACGACAGACTAACTCTACTACACATAATCCACCTCTACCACACTGTTATCTAACTTTACCACACTGTCAGACTATCTCTACTTAAACATTAGCACTGCAATCTAACTCTACTACAAAGATTAACTCTACCATGGCATAAAATGACGTTTGTACCTTTAGACCGAATCGCTTGCTCATTGAATCAGCAACGTGTTGAGGAAGAACAGATGGCCCAATTCCACGTACGAATTCCAAGTATAACCTTCCTAAGACTTCCGTTGACGCTTGTTGTGCACGACCTGATCTCTCTGTAACAGAACAACTATGTTCTCCCCTATACTTCCGGACAAAGAAACATCCACCGTCGTCGACAGGTGAAGCTCGCACTCTCCACTAACAGTTTGGTACCCAACATTTCACATCCAACACTGTCTTCGATGAAGCAACAACATTGAAGTCAAACCTCTGTAAAACAGAAAGTATTTTTAGCCTGGTCATGAGTTCTTTTTTTGAGGAGTATCGTTTCCCAACAACCAATGCGAGTGCTGACATTTCTATGTCCAAATACTCAGCATTCAAATCCAACCCCTTTGCTTTCTCCAACAGGTTTTTCTTCTCTTTTTCCTTTTATTTTCTAAGAACATTGATATAATCTTCATCATCCGAGTTTGCGCCATCCATTATATCGCAACAGTCGAATCTGAATTCCACAACCTCGTCCTCAGCATGTTCACTTTCATGTTTCACATTTTTTGGTATACGCTCATTGTTTGGTCCATCTATACTAAACACCGGATCAACTCTACTACACCTAGGGTCAACTCTATTATACGAGGCATCATTGTTCTCCAACTTACATTGGAATTTCTCGTCACCGTTTCTCCAACTACACTGACCTTTTTCAGGGTAACTCAATGAAATACGAGATCCTGTGGTAATTTTGACACATAGACGCATTGCTTCTTTACGAAATTGTGAAACAAACACTTGAAATTGTCTATCGTTACTTATAATTACAGGGGGAGTATCTTCTGGTAGTGAATGAATGACTACATTTGGCATGTAGCTTAGTTTTAGCTCATGACAATGTTCATCCAAACCAAAATCGGCATAAACCATCTCCAGAAATTCATCGAGTCTTAAATCTTCGACAATGCCTATTATTCGACACCCGTACGACTGGTCCACCGAAAATATTCATCGATTTTCATTAAAACTCCAAATCACACAAACCAAAATGATCTGATCCATAGATCCAAACATAAACAGAAAAAGCAAAGGAGCTTCGAAGAAGTATATGAGCTTCAAGAAAGCTACAATGGCGTCACTTATGGAGGAATCAGTTGGATGCGCGGCAGATGAGCTAATAACTGAGGGGTAAATACGTAATTTAAGCTCTACTACAAAAGTAGGCTAGGTTTTCAAAATTATCTCTACCATACTTACACTCTGTTCGTGTGATAGAGTTGATTAGAGCGCAAACATCAACTCTATTAGCTGGAAATCTAACTCTACCAAGAACACTTCACCTCTATCACGCTGGAAATCTAACTCTACCACACAGAATTTCATTAATGTCAACTCCACTAAGCATACTTGAATTCTACTACGCTGGAACTCTAACTCTACCATACTGCACTCTGTCCGTGTGGTAGAGTTTATTAGAGCACAAACAACAACTCTATTATGCTGGAAATCTAACTCTACCAAGCACACTTCAACTCTACTACGCTGTAAATCTAACTCTACTACACACGAAATTTCATTAATGTCAACTCTACTAAGCATACTTTAACTCTACTGCGCTGGATCTTAACTCTACAATACTGCACTATGTCTGTGTGGTAGAGTTGATTAGAGCACAAACTACAACTCTATTACGTTGGAAATCTAACTCTACCAAGCACACTTCAACTCTACTACGCTGCAAATCTAACTCTACTATACTGCACTCTGTTCATGTGGTAGAGTTATCGCTTACGTGGCAGATTTCATTAATGACATTTTCGTAATTACATTTTTTTCTCATTAAGAAAGGACAAAATAGTACATATTAAATTAAAAAAATTTATTCTACTAATTTACAAACATTTGCTCTATTTCAATAATTACCACTTAATTCCGCTATACTCTAGCAAATCACCCTATATTATTCGTTTTTACTATTATTATATTTTTTTTGTAAACATTATTATATTCTTCTTGATTACGTCAAACTCCAACTAATCAATTCAATGGTTCTGAAATTTAATGTTATAATACGACTTTTATTTACAAACTAGACTACACGTAACGTATCATGAGTTATGTGTTAAGTCGGGTAACGATAAGTAGTCAACTTTTTATTATATCATTGCATTTAATATTATTATTGTATAAACAAAATTTTAATGTACACATACATTACAACACCAACGCAAACACAAACATTCACAACAAGCCTTTACTATAAAACCCTAATTCTTCTATATTTATAAAAAATGTATTTATGTGTGTCTAATGATTTTGCTTTTTTGACTTTTAGAAAAAGTATTAAGAGACAAAAAGAAAGTGGGACCATTTACAACATTATGACTACATCCTAAATTTCACCCCAAGTTATACATTATATCGATACGTATTATCTATATTTATAATTAATGAAATTCAGTAATTTTGATGTTTAAAACGGAGCACGATGTGGGATTCCTTTTCGTCTGCTTGAATTCCGGTGATTGTAGATCGGAGGTGTTCCCGGAGAGAAAGTAAAAGCACCTTCGTCGCCAGAGCTTGACGACCGTTGATCACCACGTTGACCGTAGTCATCGATTCTGACGGTTGAGATTGAAAGACCACTCATCAGACGGTTGAAAGCATTGGTCTTACGCATCTTTGTGGGTGTAGTAGCTTCATCTGATTCGGACCCACCTTGGTACTCTCTTCCGTGCTTCCCTTTCAATGAGAAGGTTAGACTTTGATCTCCTCTCTTCATTCCCCCAAGCTACACAGTCAAAAACAACGAAAGGGTAATTTAATCATTTAACTCGTAACATTTGAAAACAGAGAGCATATTTAGGCAAACCTTGCAACCGAGAGAGCAGAAGCGGAAAGAATCAAGGAGGCTTCTACAACAGATTTCACAAGTGTTTGTAACACCTTTTCCGATTCTGGGTTGAGGTCTTTCGTTAAGGAACACGATCTTTGCACTGTTTATGATATACGTCTGAACGCAAGAGATATCAATAAACTTCTGTATCTCATTCACTCTCACCACGTTGTGGTACGAAGATCTTCTTATCTGCAAATTCTTAACATTTACAATAGATCAAACAAAACAAAATCTGAATAGAAAAAGAAAAGAGATGAAGGACCTGAACAACGCGATGGTCTCTGTGTTTCACTGAACAGTAAGAACAAAAGGCATTTCCAGCACAATCAAGACAGAAGAGATTGCATTCATTTTTGTTTGAATCTGCGTGGAACGAACAGGGCACGAAGTAGCTGCCTCGTAGCATTGGCATTAGCCACGGAGGACTCCAATAATCTTCTTCATCCTCTGTTCTTATCATTGGCTCCTGAAATTTTGAAGCTAAATTTAATTAGAATATAAAGTAGAAAAGAAGATAAGAGAACCAAAAAAAATCACCATGACTTTCTTGTCATTGGCCTTGAAGGCCCCGAAGTTAAGTTTATGATTTTGGTTTTCGATAGCCAGATTTGCGATTGCGAGCTCAGAAGTGTAAAAGAAACCTACGAGAAGAAGGAAGAGGAAGAGGTAAGAGTGAAAGCGGCGGCTGAAGAGAGAAATAAAAGGCTTTTCTTTTTTATTTTTTATTTTTTATTTAATTTTTTCTTAAGGCGGTCACGATAGGTTTATGCGGTTTATATCTCATACGAAAATCATTTTTTTAGTATTTGATGTTTTATTTTTGTTTATTCTTAATGGTATCGTTTTTGTTTCTTCCTTTATTATAGTTTTCTGACTCTTTTATTTGGGAAAAATCAATTTGTTGTTTTCTTTATTTGATTTGAGGAAATAATAATCTTCGCCTTTTTTTCTTTCTCTGAAGTACTTCAAATACGCACGTATCTGTGAATATGCGTGTCTCCTCAGTGTTCATCTAGAAGACCGCATACACAATATTAAAGGTAAAATGCGATATTATCGTTCACAAGTGGTTCATAGATAGATGATGACATTTCTTGATAATATTGAATACTATATTAACTTTATAGTGAAATCATGTTAGTCATAAATATACTATATAATTAGAATATAGCAGACAGACATGTACATATGTGGATGTCAAGTCAAGTTAAGCCTTGAGAGTGATACAACAAAAATAAAGGAACTACCACACTTGATTTAGAAAAGTCAAATAAGAAATGAAATTTAAGATAATTTTAATTATTTTATCAAGACAATTAAAATCGAAAATAAATAAAAAGAGAGAGAGCAGTTGGATGAGAAGAGTCTTCTCGTATAATGAAATCCTTTATCCGTTGGACATGTCGGACGATTTTGCCCCTCCTTCGATTTGCACTCTAAACGCAATCGTGGCGAATCCGAGGCCGTCGAAATGATAACAGAGTGTGACCCGGTAAGAGTCATAGGTCAACACAAGTTAGATTTTTATACAATGGGGTTAACAATTCAGTGAATTATTGGCAATGTATGGGAGCCACTCTTCAATCGTTTGCTTAGAATGCAACAGATCATCTTGTAGCATACTGAGCACAGGCTAATGGGTCTAGATTTGTCATTTTTGTAGGATTACCCAATCCCAATCTGAAAGTTTACCCGTGTCAAAAAGTCCTTTGATCTTTTTGACTACTTGGTCACCAACTATATCATAGTATGTTTGGAAAAAGTAACATATCATACCATCCGGTCCCATACACTTATTACTTTTAATTTCAAAAGCAGCATGCACTATTTCATTCACAGCGCGCCGAGCCATGCCTTGTAGGAGTTCTTCAATCTGCATAGAATTCGATGACCCAAATAAACTTTTGAAGTACTCAATACCTATGTCACCCTTTGATCCTTCAGTAAACTGCTCGCAGCCATCTACGTTTACCAGGGACGTGATAGTATTATGAGAGTGGCGACCTTTAACACTCCGATGAAAGAACTTAGAATTATGATTGTTAGAGCCAATACCTGAAGAAGGAAAAACAGCTGCAGAAACACTATGAAAGTCAATCACAGAGTAACAGCTACTGCACTTAAGAGAATAGTCCGACTTATCCGGTGTAGGATTAACAAGACGGTTCCCTACAACGTTCACTCTGCACTTAGTCGTTGTTACACCCAAAGTTGAAAGTCTCAAGCTCCACGAAGAAGAATATCAAAGACCGAACTAAGAAGAGACTCTCTCGTCCCTCTTCTCTGCCCCGATTTCTTTCATATTCTACCATTACATAACTTAGGGCCTAAAACACTTAACCGACCCAATTTATAAAATTAACCCAACAATCCCCCACAAGTTTTATAAATTGTAAAAATACATGTTAATGTTTCATTGAAACTTGAATCAACATTTCTTGAGAATTTTGCACACTTTTATTAAGGTTTATCAACACAAAACCGGAACATATTACAATTGATGACTTAGTCATCAATTTATGTTACATAACATTTTTATTTTATGTAAGATTTACAAAAATGTTTTTGACTTCCGAGTATTTATAGCTCCACTCGTCCACTTACTTCATCATTTTACACATGATCATTTTTTCATATCTTTATCATGTTCTTTTAAACAAAAATGCAGAGCCTGCAATTTAAACTTACTCAAAAGACCTACAATTTATATTACTTCCTTCTGTAGTTTACACTACATTTTAGTACTTAAGAAAGTTATTCACTTACATACATCATAATTTTGAACTAAGACCATATGTATCATTGTTCAATACATGATCTTCCAAAAAATCTGTAAGAAACATTCCTCACAAAACGTTTCATGTGACAATCTAACAATACATATAATTCCCATGCAGCATACAAGAATAGTTTATCCAAGTTATAGTCTATAAGTTCATTATGTTATGAACCTAATGCAGACTTCTACTTGTCGATACTCTATTTTACTTGTTTCTGTAAACATTCTAGAATAAGACCCTTTGTCTCTTCTATCCATGACTATCAAAATCAGATTCATCCTTCGTTTGACCATTTGAATACGATAAAAAATCGTATATAACAGTTTCATTACATGTAAGAGTCATTAAACCTCTGTTCATACACATAATCTATTTTTTTTTTCAATTGAGATTTCTATTGTCTCTTAACATGACCTTTCAAAGCTCCAAGACTTGCCTTTGTTTGACCTTTTGAACTAGAAGTTTACATGAGTAAACTAACTAGTAAGGAGCCCAAAAATATCTCAGCTTAAGTCAATTGCAGTCTCATTTCTCTTTCAGTGTCCAGGACCATAGGTCCACACAAAAAATTAGTTAGAGGATCTGCTATATTCAAATGATAAGAGTCCAGCTTCTTAAAGCCCTCCAATCCCTTTACCAAACTTATCCAAGAGGTCCTTTTTTTTTCTCTGACTCTCTTACGTTTTATTATGTGTTTCAAAGAGGTCATCTTCTTGACTCTCTTACACTTAAATCAAGTGTTTCAAAGAGGTCATCTTATTGAGTCTCTTTCGCTTGATTCTACATTTTAGTGGCTTATCAAGCATGTTAAACTTAACATGCCCCAATAGTTCATTGGAAAAATCCAGAAAATAGTACCATAAACACTTTAAGAACAATTCCGTTTTACCAACAATGTTCAAGCAACATCCAATAATCATGTTAACTCTAGAATCATGTTTATTCAAGAAACTAGTAGTACAACCAAGACCAAAATCTCTTCTAATTCTAGTTCTTATACTTATTTAAGGTCCCTCTTTATCATAAATAAACACGCTTCTGCAAAGAGAAACTAGAAGAACCAAAATCTAACAGCTTTGTTTCACAAACACTTATCAAAGAGTAATCACAGATAAGCAGATATTCACAACCTATGAAACTTGGAAAGCACACACATCTCCAAGATTTGAAGCAAATCTTTTTGAAATCAGAGAGCAACAAAATTACTCAACCATCATTTATGCTTTCTTTTCAATATATTGCATCTACCGACATTCACTGATTCACTAGAAGAATTTTGGATCAACTTCCATGAAGAGGTAAGGACGAACTCATTCCTTATTCTATAATACTCAGCCAGAAAAGTTAAACCCAAAACTCAATTCCAAATTCTTTTCAAAAGAAACATGCTCTAAAGAATTCAAGACCTTTATACTTAATGATTTTCTAAAAGAAGAACAATATGAGGAACTACGATTTTAGAGCAGATGGAGTTACTTACCTTAACAAGGTTAAGACACGGACACAGCCCCCACAATTGATCCACACAGTCAGCCTTTGTAAGTTTCTTGAATTTAAGAATTGCTTTTGACTCTTCTCGCAGTCATGCTTTGATCGATTGATCCTGGAACTTCATCGAGATAACCTTCATTTTGCTTTGTTGATAAATCAGGGAAGCTATTCACTGGACATGTCTTCCAACTCTTAGTGCCATCGGCGGCAAACTCAGAAGATCGCGATTGAGCCAGTGACTGACGGAGTCTTGTCAAGTTCATGTCCGACGAATTCGTCATTCTTATCGGAGTCGACAAGCATAAAAAAATCTGTCAAAAAACCGATAATTGTCTCTGTTTATGCTTTCTTTCTCCCATCAGGTCTCTCAGATCCATTGAAAGGATGAATCTTTGAAAGATCTTTGATTGCAGAGTTCTTCTTCAACTCGAAAGCTCAAACATATTTATTCTCTTAAGATTGTTAGAGCTAATACCTGAGGAAGGAAGAACAGATGCAGAAACAATATGAAAGTTAATCGCAGAGCCGCAGATATAGCTGCTGCACTTAAGAGAATAGTCCGAATTATCCGATGTAGGATTAACAAGACGGTTCCCTCCAGCATTCACTCTGCACTCAATCGTTGTTACACCCAAAGATCGAGTTGAAAGTCTCAAGATCCAGGAAGAAGAATATCAAAGACCAAACTAAGAAGAGACTCTCTCGTCCCTCTTCTCTGCCCCGATCTCTTTCATATTCTACCATTATATAACTTAGGGATAAGTCGGTTAATAGCAACTGGGCCTAAAACACTTAACCGACCCAATTTATAAAATTAACCCAATAATGATCACCCTCACTGATCCATGATCACGATTCTTTTGCTTCCAGAAAAGCTGTTCTATAAGCTTGCACCAAAGTCTTTTTCATTTCACGTACCACTTCCAAATTATGAGTGATCTTACTGCCTTCACTCTCTAGTAACTCTTTTAGATTTAACAATTATAGTCTTCAAATTACAATCAGCAGATCTCTTTCAATGTGATATGACTGAACGACATTCTGCAATGTTCTCAAGCAGAGTATACGGATGATCATGTGTTGATCTAGACCAACCACTTGTTATCTTCTCCTTAAAACCAGGTTTCCGTAACCCACTTTTTATCAAACATAAACCAGCCCATTTTGGCAGAAGAGTCTGAAGCAAAGCGTAAAGTATCAAACAATTAAGCAAATCCTCTAAACGTTTCTTTGTATTAATCAGAAAATTGCTCAAAACTAATTAATACACAAATCGTATTCTTTGCTCGTAAGTCTTCATAACTCAAAGACTTACCTATTTATAGATTCTCAACAACTCATGATAATCTTCTCTTAATCTTATCTAAATAGATTATACCTAACTTAAATCTATCTAGAACTTTATTTGGTCTTATCTTAAACTTTAATCAACTTATCAAAGTTTATCTTAGACCTTAAGCTAATGAAGCTTACTCAACATTCTCCCTTCTAAGCTTCGTTTCTTTCTCACAAATGATTTCAACTCCAATGAGACTTCTCATTTGTTTGAACTTGATCCTTGCCAATGCTTTTGTTAGGATGTCTGCTAGTTGTCTTTCTCCTGGTACATGCTCGACAACAATCTGACCATTGCTTATACATTCTCGAATGAAATGATAGCGTTTATGGATGTGCGTGCTACGTCCATGAAAAAAACTGGGTTTCTTGTCAACTCCAAAGCCGATTTGTTGTCAATTCGGATCAATGTTCTTATGTTCTCTATTACTGTTATTTCACTCAGTAATTCCTGCAACCATATAGATTGTTTAGAGGCTTCTGTTGCAGCCATGAACTCTGCTTCAGACGAAGAAAGTGCAACCGTGTTCTGTTTCTGTGAACACCACGAGATCGGAGCATCACCAAGGTAGAAAATGTGACCAAAAGTGCTCTTACCATCATCTAAATACATGTTATGACTATTGTCACTGTAACCAATAAGAAACTTTGATCCTACTTTCTTGTAGATTAAGCTGTAGTTCAAAGTCCCACTTAAGTATCTGAGAATCTGTTTTAGTGCTCTTCCATGTGACTATCGTGGTTTATGCATATATCTACTTAACATTCCTACTGAGAATGCTAGATCAGGTCTTGTATGCAACAAGTATCTAAGGCAACCAATCTTTCTTTGATAGTCTGTTGCATCTATCTGGATTACACTCATTAGCCTTACTTAGTTTGAGTCCAAATTCCATTGGCACATGATTCATGTTGCATCCTTCAAGTCCAGCTTCCTTGAGTATCTTCTTCGCATAAGCTTCTTGTTTAATCTATATCCCATCTTCCTTTTGATTCACTACTATTTTGAGATAAAAACTCAGTTTCCCTAAATCAGACATCTCAAAATTTCTTGGCATTGAAGCTTTGAAGTCGTTGATGATCTTCTGCGTGTTTCCAGTTACAAAGAGATCATCGACATATATTGCAACTATCAAACAATTCATTCATTCTTCCTTTCTGTAAACAGAACTTTCTTTCGCACATCTTTTAAACAAAAGACTTCTTAGTATCTCATCAAGCTTAGTGTTCCAACAGCGAGGTGCTTGTCGAAGTCCATAGAGTGCTTTGGAGAGTTTGAAAACTTTGGATTCTTCTCCTTTCTTTTCAAACCCAACAGGTTGTGTTACATAAACTTCTTCAGTCAAAACTCCATGTAATAAGGCTTTCTTCACATCCAAGTGGTGAATTTTCCATCCATTGTAAGCTAAGAGTCTCATGAGTAAGCGTATTGTCTCTATTGCTCCCTAAGGTTTATCAACCAGCTTCCATGTCTTGTTTTGTTCGATAGAATTGATCTCATCTATGCAAGCCTTGTTCCACTCTTCTGAATCTTTAGCCTCTTCGTAATTCAGTGGCTCGTTGTTAAGAGAAAGTAACAGTCTTTCACATTCAACATCCGCTAAGAGGATATAATCGTTCAAGTAAGATGGTGTATGTACTTGTCGTTGAGTCCTTCGTAACGGATGTTTTGTTTCTTCTGTAACAGTTTCCTCTGTTGCAGTTTCATTTTCTTCTGCAATACGTTCAGTATCCTCATGTGATTCATGACCCTCAGACTCCAAATCATCTTCTTGTAACTCTTCCCATTGTAACTGAAGCACTTGAGATCCTGAGCTGATATTCTCTTCTTCTCCCTTCCAATTCCAAGCTTGATTTTCAGCAAAAGTAACATCTCTACTGATGACAATTCTTTTGGTTTTCGGGTTTAGTAGTCTATAAGCTTTAGTTCCTGGTTCATTACCAAGATGAACTAGAGTCTGTGAACGATCATCAAGTTTCTTTAAACCTGCAGCTTCAATCTTGGCATAAGCGATACACCCAAATACTCGAATGTGATCAACTCTCGGTTTCCTCTTCTTAAGACTCTCATAAGGTGTTTGTTTTTGCAGAGCTCTAGTTGTAACTCGATTTATCATGTAAGTAGAGTGTCTCACTCCTTCACTCCACAAATAATTTGGAAATTTCATGGCCTTGAGAATGCTTCGAGACATCTCCATTAATGTTCTGTTTCGTCGTTCTACTACACCATTTTGTTGTGGTGAATATGGAGCAGTTAATTGTATTTTGATCCCATTCTTTTCACAGTAAACATGAAATTCCTTTGACAAGAATTCTCCTCATCTGTCAGTTCTCAGCATCAAAACCTTTCCTTCATGCTCTTTCTCAATCATAGTGTTGAAGTCTCTGAATTTTGTGAATGCATCTCCTTTTTCTTTTAGTAATAGTATCCATATATATCTCGTACAATCATCAATAATGACAAAGATGTACCTGTTCTGAGCTGGTGTTGCTGGAGATATAGGACCACATAGATCAGCATGTACTAATTCAAAAACCTTTGATGCTCTAAAAATGCTTGTCTTTGGAAACTTGTGTCGTGTCTGTTTTTCCTACTAAACACGAGTTACAAATCTGATTGTCAACTGCTATCTTAGGTAAACCTCGTACCATCTCTTGAGCTGACATATCCTTAAGAGCTTTAAAACTAACATGTCCAAGATGAGCATGCCACTTCCAAGATTCATCACAACTTTTTGAGAGAAAACTCACAGGTTTATCAATCTGCAACTTCACTTTGTACAGTCTATTAGCAGCTCTTCTTACTTTGATAGGCAATCATCCATTCTTATCATGAAAGTAAGAAAATCATTCTTCATAAGGACCTCACAACCTTCTTCTGTAGCTTGTCGTAAGCTCAAGAAACTGATTTTTAGACTTGGAATATAATATATCTCAGACATCAATTTCTGATCTCCAACCTTTGTTTTGAAGATAATCGAGCCTTTTCCTTCAATCTTAACACTCGAACCATCTCCAAATCTCAGCTTGCCTTTAATCTCTGAGTTTAGCTATGAGAAATAAGATATCTCTCCTGTCATGGGATTGTTTGCTCCATTGTCAAGATACCACTCACCACTCTCGTTGTTTCCTTCATTAAACTTCTCTGGAAACACTTTCTCTTCGTTAAGAAGAATCACTTCATGCATATATATTGTTTCATCAGCTTCATCTGTCTCTGAATCATCTTGTTTATCTTCTACTTTATTCAGCTCTTCAAGTTTCTTTTTCCTTTCTGGACAAACTGAGGCAATGTGCCCTTTCTTATCACACCTAAAGCAAACAATGTTTTGTGAAGTACGAGCCTTTC
>JAKUCM010010212.1:0-18243 GCA_023374145.1 Lepidium sativum
GAGATTAAATGATAAGATTAAGAGACAATATTAAGCTACGACCTGAATGAAAAGTATAACAAATTGCTTTTGCATATCCAAGAATTTACCCAAGTCTGATATTTGTCCGGCAACATAATCTCCATTGCCCAGCAGTGGAGAAGAAGAGAGAGTGTTCACCCAGTACTTGTTCCAAAGCAAATCCAGAAGGTGACTATCGAGAGATGACTTGAAATAGGTGATGTCCAATGAATAGTACTGCCACGTAAAGAAAACAACCATAAGCTCGATGACGAAAACCATCAAGTTTAAAAATTAATAAACTAGAGTATAAGCACCTGTTTGCAATGCACACCAAAGTCCTCGATTTTGTTAAGAGGGATAGTTTGATACTCAGAAACATGATCATCTGAAATCTTATGTCCCTCTGGATATGTTCTGAATGCCCCAATCTCGACCTTACCAGCAGAAACAGTCCTCGTTGGATCAATAACAACAGCTAAGAAAGGTTCTTGATACTGTTGATTAAGCATCTGTGTTGATACGTCGATACCCGAGAGCCAGCATCCATACCCAGGGTGAGAGTGATACCATCCAACAACATTCTCCAACCGCCCAGCCTATGGTCCAAAGTTACAGCAAGAAACAATCAATCAAACAGTTTAAAATTGTAGAAAACGAAGAAACATCACACAAAAAAGAAACTAAACAGGAACACGTAGCTTTAGCAGAGGTGTGATAACACAATCAAAAGTTGCAAAAGGGATCAGAACAAGCACCAACAGTTGAGGAGGAACTAGCTAAGCTAAGTTCTGTGACAACTATCAAAGTTAATTACATAAGAATAACTATGTGGACATCTCTTAAACCCTAAATCCAGTAGCTAGCAAAGAAATTTACCAGCTTGTTGGTCTGAGAGTATTCGACCATGTACTCGTAGGCATCAGCCTGTGCATTAACCCTAGTCTCGGTTCCTTCAACAGGCAAAGCAAAAGCGTCCATAACTATAATTGTATCACCATCAGTTTTTCCCTGCATAAGACCCATGATTTCGATTGTGCCACCAGAACGCGCGTGGACCACCATTTTGAGAAGAGCGAGGGCTGAGATTTGAACGCGCTTGAAATAGTTAGGATCGGTGGACCATGGCTTCTCCTGCTGGACCTTGGCTTGCGCTGGATCGTCGTAGTAGAAGATCCCGTCGGAAGCTTGATCGGCTTGTTCCACAGTTAGAATGTTATTCTCGAGCTCCCATGTCTTCCTGGCGATGACCGACGACGAACCCTCCATGGAAATCGACTTCGAAAAGCAGAGATAATCTAGGGTTTATGAAAATCGCGAGAATCGATTTAAGGGATAGCAAACAAAGAAGAGTCCGAGCAAATAGGTTCTGTGAGTTAAACCCGTTTGCGAGATGCAGCACCGATAACGAAAGTGGTTACGATTATAAACCCTCTTTATATATGGAATGTGTAGACGAATGTTATCACTCCGAAAGGAAAAGTTGTCAACATTATACTATATACCAAATTTAATCCAAAACTACTACTGGAATATTTTGGCTTGCTTTTTGTACTTTTCTTTCGCTAAATGACTTATATTAAATTGGCATTTAGTAGTGATGTTCGAATACATAAAACAACGGAAAATAAAAATATCTCCAAAGACTAAATCCGAAAAGAAAACTAAAACTATGCTAAGACAAATACTCAATAACATGCTAACCCGACATTGTAGATCTAAGCCATCAATGATTATATGAACCCCAAATTGATCATGAAAACTCATATGATGATTGTATGTACCTTATTAATGAAGAAAGAGTCGCTAGACCGGCAAGAAAGAATGCCACATACCCTCTAAAAATGTTGAGGTCGAAACACAGACGATTGATAGACGCCTCATTAGAACCTATGAAAAGACCAAACTTCGATTAGATCTTGACAATACGAATAAAGAAAATTAAGACGAACTACTTAGGAAGCAATTAGAGAACCTAAACCCAAATACCCTAACCTAGTGCAAACCAACATCTAAACCAATATAAACCAAACACCTAAATCTAGTAAGAAGCAAAACACAGCTGGAAAAAGGAGAAGGAGATCTCAGATAAAGCCGAAGCAAAACACATGATGATATTATATTTACTAGGAACCCGCAGCTCGGCGGTTGCTAGCTTTTCGAATAACTAAAAGCAAAAGTTGACATGAGTCCTTCTGAAGATTAGATTTCTCTCTAGAGGCTCCTGGGTCAATTTCAACTGCAATAGAAACGATGGCTGACTTTGCTACAAAAGAATTTTCGATGACAAAATGGTAAACTTCAACAATTGGGTTTGGATGAACTATCTCAACACTAGGATATTGAGTTCGAGTCTCATGAGTCCTTCCTCTAGATTGGCATAAGGACCCTTCTCTTTTCCGAGAACTCAGTTTTCAGCTTCGTAATCTTCTTTTCTTAGGCTCGATGGAGCTACATAAACATTAGACCAAGCCACATTTGTTCTTTCTCTTATGATCGATGGAAGCCACAAATAAGTGAAAGTTATCTCGAATTCGCTGCCATCACTACATTTAACTTCAGTCAGGACTTTAGGCATAAGATGAGGAGCTAGCTACATCATCCATCATCGACACACGACGTCTTCGAGTTGGTAAGGGGAGCCTTTGGAACTGACCAGGGAAACATTGGCAGAGGAACAACAAGAGGTTTAGCCCTCGTCTTCTTCTTCGGCATGAGAGCATAAACAGGGAGACGCCGACTCGAATCTTAACCCAAAGAGTTTTCAAGGATCACTTTTTTAATCGCCTTTTACATGTGTCTTTTTTATAGTTGTCTAAACTACCTCCTTATAACGTTTATAATATATTATTAGGTATAAAATTGAATATTTGAATTTATATATGAGATCGCCAATAAGTAATAGTCTGCACGAATGATCGCAATCCCGCTATGGTGAACAAATCTCAAAAAATGTCTTCAGCTTGAATAGCAAGTTGCAATTTATGTGCATGAAGTTCAAATCTTTAGTGAGCACACGACTAGTGAATTTGTTTACTGACCTTGAAATGGTATCTTCAATAACACAAATTTGATATAGAAGAATTATTTGTTGGAGCAT
This sequence comes from Lepidium sativum, assembly GCA_023374145.1. NCBI lineage: Eukaryota > Viridiplantae > Streptophyta > Magnoliopsida > Brassicales > Brassicaceae > Lepidium > Lepidium sativum. The sequence goes on from JAKUCM010010212.1 coordinate 3,101, forward strand.
TTTCATAAAGATACACATGATTGTTTTTTTTTGCAATGATAAATTTTCTCACTAACACATTTTCTCGTGTAGAGATTTCTTAGACAAGATCACTAAATGCTCAAATAAGTTTATTAAGATAGAAATTGAAAGTAGGAAATGAAATAGCTAATGAAGAGCTTTATTGTACAAGAAAATAGAAGTGAAAAGATTAATGCAAGAACTCCAAGATCAAAAAGATTTGTATAAATTCATAAAATGAGAAGATGAGAGAGTTGACAACTCTTAAAGTTTTATTCTTGTTCTCAGAAAATGCATATTTATACTTAATCTAAACTTGTTAGGACACTTTAATCTATATGAGTTTACACTTTTCAACTGGGTCATAAGACTGGTTTTGATTGGGCCTTCGCATGTGCTTCAATACTCTCCCGCAAACTCAGCGTGGATGAAACATATACATTAAGTTTGAAAACGGAAACTTGTTGGAGGAGCTTGAGTCTTGATCACTTGAAGATGTAGTTGACATAGATCCTTATTCGCCTTACCGATAGTAAGTGAACATGAGAGCCAAATGAAAAAATTCATGGTTCATACTTGGAAATCTAACATTACTCACTCGGGTCCTTTGATACTTGGAGAGATTTGAAGTAGTCCCTCAAAGGTTTTGTTTTATACCCCTCACAGGTATTTTTGCCGATTCTTTCTCACAAAATGCTTGGTTTTTTTAGTACTCATCACTTAATCAACCAAAATGTTTCCCAGAATCTGTTGTCTAGATCTACATAACACCTTATTTATTTCTACCTTCATCATTTCCAGACCTATCAAGTCTAAACCAACCATCACAATTATTTCTTGTTTAGCCTACGAAGAAAGTTTAGGCACTTTACCATAGTTAATAGAGGAGCTTGATTTTCAATTCATGATCCAATCCCACGAATGCACAATGTCTCACTCACACCTTTATTTTCTAGAACCAGTCTCCATCTTGTCTTGAACCCAACATGTATGAAGAATGTTTTGCTGCAAAGATGAGACCATGATGCATGTGCTTCACAAAACTTTTTTCAAGCATAAGAGTAGTGAGCAATGCCTTGAGAAAGGAAAGAGAGCTAGAAGCAAGTTCATTTAAAATAGTCAAATTTTCACTTCACCAAAAAATTAGTCATTAGTGTGAGATATATTCAGATCTATCTTTGTAACCTATTTATCTCACGAAGAGTCAGAGTTTTTTTAACCTCATTTAACTCCCACTAACTTGTCTCATAATAAAAATGATCCCATTAGATTGAAAATATTGTACTTTCATGCGTAGAATTCAATTGCTTTCATGAGAGAGTTGCACAAAGACAACTTTCAAAATTATATTTTTGTTCTTTTTTTTGTCAAGTAGCCTACTAGTTTTTTAAATCCCGCTCCTACTACTGTAGGTAGGAGGTTCGATCCCTGGTGCCTTGAGAATTTGTAAAGTGACTACACCACTGAGACACCTGTCCTCGGCAAAAAAAGAAATTATATTTTGTTCTTAAAAAATGCATATTTATATTTATTTTGAATTTGCTATAAAACCCTAATATATATAAGAGAGGTAGGTCTCTGCGGGGCTTGACACAACAACAAATTTGAGTTGACACATCAACTTTTAAATAACAAATGACGTTAGAACATTAATACAAATGATCAAAAATAAACACGTCACCTCAAAAACAAAGAAATCATGGTTTACCTGAAATGATGATTTAAGAAAAATAAAGACTCACATTATCTGAGAAATTGTTCATCTTTTGTCACGAATAAACCAAATCTGAAAGAGAGTTGAGGGTTCACGCCAGTGATTCTATTTTCTCCTAAGCTTTTTGCTTATTTGTAGGGAGATACCTGGCAATACCTAGACAGAAAGGGGGCTCTAATACCAATGCAACCAGTGAAGCTATAATCCATTGCAACCTAGAGCCTCCATAGGTTTTCCTCTTAGAAGTCTAATTTATTTTGGTTGTAGTTTTTGTATTATCCAAGTTTTTTATTTGTTCGAGTAAGAAAACAGAAACCTACTATAGGATGATTCGGGACATCTAAAAGTTGCGGATTTTGATTTAAGCAAACTCCTAGTAGTTACGAAGCCAGAAAAAAAGACAGCCCTACAACATCAACATTGGCCAGTTCTTGTAAGTTCTCTATTATTTGATCATCTTAAATCAAAGTTTCTATATGGAAGTGTGTATGTTCTTGGCTGGACTTAGCTTAATAGCTATTTTGATATTCTTGATGTATAAGACTGATTATGTATATGGCTCCGTAAATAACATGCAGAGCAAAGATCATCCATATCACATGAAGAAATCATCCAAATTTGTTATGGTTTCAGTTCGAATAACCATAACAACAACAAATGGTAGATCTCAAAATATGAGATCATGAGGTTGCAATTTGAAGAAAAAGAAAGTTGATTGGATTCTCAAAATAATCATTGTTGAGAAAGGCGATAGGCTGGCTTTGGTAGTTGAGATTTCTCTATATATATCCCTCGAATATGATCGAAAAGTACTCTATTGTAGCTTAGGGATTAAATTAAGTAGAAACTTGTACATTTGTTGTTGAATCTCAATGTTGGTTTATCTCTTGACTGTGTTAAGATTTTAATTATTATGAATTGGGTTTCGTAGATAGGTGAACAAGAAGAAGACGAAATGTGTAATTCCGAGCGCAAAATGATTGAGATTGGTTGTCAAATGGTGAGCACTTTAGCTATTAATACAATCAGATTTGCGTTTTTCTTTGTAGCATTCAGGGATAAGATATGTCATTTTCATTTGTTTGTGTGTGTTTAAGGTTATTGGCTACTCAAACAGTGACATTCAGAGCATATGTACAAGTCTAAGCATGATTTTCTTTCACTCGTGAATCATCTATGCAAAGATTGACCAATGCTTGTAGCAAAAACCCGCATTACATTCTCAAGGTACTTTCTTATACGCTTCCTTAGAAACCATACACTATATCTAAGAGTTTTGCTTATTGAAACTAAAATTTAGATTGTTGGTATGATAATGGTCATGTTAATGTTTTCATTTTTTGTTGTGGAAATGACCTCTCGACAAATACTTTGTGTAATAAGTGTATCTTTATCTTTGTCCACGATCGGGTTCGTAGAAATTTTTTTGTTGTAAGACCATCAAAGATGCTGAAATTGACAAGAGATCGATGGAGGTGATCTTCTATGACTATACAGTAGAACCTTCATGAATTAGTACTCGATAAATTAATAACCTCTATAAATTAATAAAATTCTCTGGTCCCAAATCGGGCCAGTGTAAAATTTGATTAAATTTAATAAATCAATAAGATAATAATTATTCTGAAACTCCTATGTAAAAATATAATCACAATAATATCATAAATTAATAATTGTAAATATTAGGCAACATACGTAAAAATTATAAAATATATATTGATATTCTATTTTTCTATTTAACATATATGAAAAAAGAAAACTAGAATATCAACATATTTTTGTTAAAATATGTAAATATCAAAATAAATGGAAGTTTAAACAAAAAAGTTTAATAATATGTGTCATAAAGAAACTTTCGTATTTTACATTTCCAGATATTTGTATTTTTTACAGATTTTTCTATAAATTAATAATACCTCTCTGAATTAATAATTTTTCAAAGTCCCAACATTATTAATTTATAGAGGTTTAACTGTAATTAACATTTTTTCTCATACAAATGAAATTATACATGAATAATGAACCTAAGCTAACGATGATTTATTATGATGTTGTTCCAACAAGGTATGCAAGAAGCACATTTTCTCTAGAAAAGACATATAGAGAAGGGTAATATTGGTAATGATGATGAAAATGGCGACCATAATGAAGATGGCGACGAAGATGAAAAGTTCCCCAAGAACATGGGGATGATCTTGATGAAACAAGAATCAATTTGTTGTTGAAAATCTGTTGCGGAAAAAATATCGTTGTATTTCACTGTACATTGCAGCCAATTTATATGTTCTACAATAACCCGAACATAAACCGGCATTTTAACCAATCAATTAGTGTTTACTTAACCGGACAAAAAGACAAACCGAAAACAAAACGAATCAAGCTGAACCAACATAACCGAGACAGCTTCAGCTTCACACTTCATCACTCTCGGAAACAGCAGCTTCAGCTTCACACTTCATTACACTCGGCAATACATGGTACATAATAAGTTTCTTTTTCATATATTTGGCTTAAAGTTTCATGAAGAATATGAAACCAAGATTTTTGTTTTGTGAACCAGTTATATGGGTTTATTGGTTTTTAGAGAAAAAAAAACTGAGAGATAAAAATAGTAGAACATAAGAATGAATAGACAATCACTAGACACAAAGGGACTCAAGAATAATTGTGAGTTTCTAAAGATTCATGCACAAAAAGTGTCAAATCAGGTCCATATATGGTGGAAAGAACTGAGATCTTCTTCTTCAAAGAAAACTAAGTCTCGGAAAATATAAGCTATAGAAACAATTCAGAAATTGCTCTTTCTTATTGTACTCTCATAGTGATTTCGAATAAGCTTTAGGAAATAATACCAGTGTAGCGCGAGTGTTATTACCTAGTCCACATAGGTTTAAACTTTTCTATTGGATCATAAATTTGATTTTGATTTGGCCTTTGTATGTGCTTTGATATTTTGAAATCTTATGTAAGCAACATAAGTTGGCAAAAAGAAGCCATTATCAAACTCCAACTTATCATCAGTCGGAAATAAATATCAACTTAATATCCTCTTCAGTCTCTAAATTTTCTTATATACTAAATCTTGGTCATTTGCATGTTAAGATAATCATATTTGGTCCCAGAATTGATATGACAGGATGAGGTTATCCATTAAAAAAATTCTTGAACATTTCATAAAAAGTTTTGTGCAAAAAATCCCTCAAAATAGCTATAGATCGCAAGAAAACCCTCCAAATCCAAAAAACTACAGGTCAATCCTACCTACTAAAAAATAATAGGCAATATAGTCTGTGTTTATATCGATGACGTGGTTACTGTTGACGATGGTAATTAATCTAACGGTTAGTTAAGCGCATCGTTTTGACAATGTATCTCTATATATTAAAACGGAGGTCGATTTCTCTAAACAACCACTATTTGTAAAATATTACAAAAAAAAAAAAAATCTTTCTAAAATTTAATTATGGTCCCTTAACTATTGCATTATTTTCGCAAAAAAACCCTAGATCACGATCAATCGCTAACAACTACCCACGTTCTCAAATTTTCCAACCTCTGTTTACCTCCACTACAGTGTAACTGTTCCAGATTTTGTCGTAAACACTACTCTATTTTGCTATTCCTATATATTTTGATGTTTCAAAAATTCTGCACTACCTCAAAACAATGGCGAAATCGAAAAAGTCAGATTCTGCTTTTCCAAAACATCTTGCATTAGCGTCTCAATTTACATTGTTTGTGATTATGGGTCAGTAAGAGAGTGATTTTTGCAATGGATTCATATCAAGGAAAGCTTCTTCTCAGATCATACGGAAGAAGCCCGCCGAGACCCTTCTCTGTAATCGTCGTCATACCCACAAATCTCTTTGGTCTTCTTTTCTCTCTTCTTTTCACTGAAAATCAAAATCGTAATAAACTAAAGATTTGAATATGCTCCTTCAAACCCTAACAACAAGACCAATTTCTATAGGCATCGACGATGAAGAATCTCGGCCCCATGGCGATGAGAGGTGTTGATTTCAAGTGGGGAGCTATCGTGGATGCAAAATTTCGACAACTTACAACTCAAAATTGCTATTCTTTGTGGAGGATTTCTTCTCCTTATTCATCTCTTCATTGTTCTTCTCAGGTAAATATTCCTAAAATCTTATATGTCTTATCTTTTCAATTTAAATTTTTTCAAAATAGTCATGTAAAACACACGATCACAAAGTCTTCTAATCAACTTATGTTCAATCTGTAAACCCAATAACTGCCTATCTCCACTATGTTTTTAATTAATTAAAAATAGATTTGAGAAAGAAGAAATTTTGATTAGCCATCAGAGAAGAAAGATCACAAGAAGGGACAAATTACAAAGAACAAAACAAAATATGAAAAATTTCAAGACGACAAAAATTTGGGATAGTGGCAAACCTAATGGTGGTATCTTTTTTCTTTTGATTTTGAAGTCAACGAATCAACACCAACAAGAAGTTTCGAAAGAACTTGAAAGTGAATTTTTGTAAGTTTCTTTGTTTTAATCATTCATCACAATTATTATTTTTTCTAACCTGGGTAATTTTTCCTCTTGACATTTTTTTGTGTATCCAACCAACTTTTTTGTTTTTATATTTTTTTTCATCACTTCTCTAAAATCGTGATGTTGTGATTTATCAGGTTTTAAATGTATGATATTTATTCGATTTTAGGTTTTTCTAATTACAATTATTTAGAATCAGAACCAAAAATTTTGAATTTTATTTTCGCAGAGTGCGATTGTTTTAAAAAAATAATTTTTTGTTGTTCTTCGGTTTCAGGAATAAGGAGTAAATAAGAAAGATGATGGATATGTGATTTGTTGCTTTGTGTTTTATAGTTTGTATAAATGATTTAGAAATTTTGATTATCAACTTGTGTTATGCAGTGTTTGATTTCCCGTATTCAACAAAGAACATAAGGAAAAGGAGATTAAGCGGGTCGACATAGGTTGAACTTGTGGCTCATATGCTAATGTTGGCAACAAATCTATCGTTGTAATCTTTCTTTTACCCGGAATTTCTGTTGGAGTTATCAAATATTCTTATTTTTTATTGACTCAATAATAACAAAACAAATGTGATTTCAGGCGTTGAGACGGTGAAATCCGAGCCAGCGATAGGGAAACTGACTGTGACCGGAGAAGTAGATCCGACAAAACTTGAGGAGAAGCTTGAAGAGAAAACAAAGAAACGAGATCTGCAATTGCGGATGTGATGCCGTGGATGAAGAAGAATGTGAGTGTTGGTATAGTTACAGTGACAATAGCTTCATGGATGGTATTTGAGACATTTGCTTACTCCATCGTTACTCTTCTTTCAAGTGTTCTTCTTCTCTTGCTCTTTATTCTCTTCTTCTGGTCCAAATCTTTCATATATTCTCAATAGGTATAATATTACAAAAATCCACCTGTCTCTATATATATTAGTCTTTTACGTAATTCATTTTCCTTGGTTCTTACATGTCATCGCCTCCATTGCCGAAGTTTCATATAAGTGAAGTGACAGGTGGTTACACATTTATGTGAATAAACTACTCAAAGTTTGGCATGAAAATGCAATGGGAAGAGAGTCAGAGTTATATATCAAAGTAGTTGTCTCTCTGTTTCTCATTGCCTTCATTCATTGGAATTCTCATTGCCATACCAGGTAAGTAAATGTAAATAAAATTATCGTGTCTGCTTTCTCCTAGACTTGGACTGTTTTGAGCTATAGGTTCATTACTTATGGTGGTCGGCATGCATTTTGATGGTCATGACAGTTCTAGCATTTGTAAATGTGAACCATCAAATGTTGCTAAGGTGAAAGCTCTCTACAAAGAGCTTGATCTCGATGTTTGGCACTAAGAAATAACTTAGATTTTTTCATTTTTCAAGCATGGCAGGGAAAGAAATTGTTATCACTGGTTTATAAAGTTAAATGTTAAACTAATATGTAACATAATCTGCGGTTGATTTTGATTCCATTGGGAGCATTCATGGAATATGAGAAGGAAAGCTATGTAAAGCTGACAAACTTGATCCAAGCTCACCAAAGTAAAGCAATTCAAGATGTGTTGAAATCTTTCTTATTAAGATCTACAAGATGCATAAATAGGGATATATGGCCTCTCTGTTTTATTCTTCTAAAATTTATGCTTGTTTTAGGACTTTTTTTTAGTCTTTGAAATTCTGAGTGTTACATGAAACAAGATATCTTGGATAAGAATCATATTTTTTTCAAGTGCAACTTCAGTGGACTTCACATGCTAAGTGTATCAATTTCATATGCCTTCTTAATATCGATAGACCCCACTTGAATTTGAATGCTGAGGAGATTTATTTTCATCCAATCCTGATCTTGATCTTTGAACTTCCTCTCTGCAAAAGGCTTTTGGCAAAGCTTGAACAAGGGCTTATATAAGGGAAGAATCAACGCATAAGTGAATAAGTGAAGATAAAGCGTTTGAGGACTGGAAGATGAAAATTGAATAGTTGTCACCCTTAAAGTCTTTTAATTGGTTCTTTACAAAATTGAACATGTTCCTATCAAAATAGAACATGTTCCTATCAAAATTGAACATGTCTAATTATATAATGAACCAATTATGAGGACCAATCCCAACTCCATATTCTCTGTAGGATGCGGAGAAAACTGGTGCTGCTAATAGGTACTCTTTAAAGATATGATCTGTATCTCAAGTATAAGGAATATAGAAGCTGTGTTTTTGTTATTCCTTACTTTTAAGTATGTTTTATTTTAGCATGTATATTGTTATCAATTTTTTAACTGTGGGCTGGATTTATTGATGAAATGTTTGGCAATCTTGGTGCTGGCGGGTTAAGTGGCACAAACCAACCTAATGGTTAAATTCCACTGAGAGTATTCTGTGAATTGTTTCTTATGTATCTGTTGAGATGGTTCCATTGAAAGAATGTCGGTTTGATTTGCAGTTTCGCCTGAGGAGCGTTTTGCAACTCAGTTGCAACAGTTGCAGGAAATGGGTTTCTACGATAGAGCAGAGAACATAAGGGCTTTGCTTTGCAACCAATGGTATTGTTAATGCTGCTGTTGAACGACTCTTGGGAAGTATTGGCCAGTAATACATGTTTGTAAACTGAGGTTTCTCCATCTAAGCTTCTCAAATTATAGAATAAGTAGCCTTTGCTAAATTATTCTGCTTTTTTCCAGGCTTCACACGATGCATGTGTTGAAACCAGTGGGTCACTTAACACAAATGCCACATCGCTGATGAAATCGCCCAATGATATACGTTTTCTTGGAAGTTTGTATCTAATCTTATTAAGCGATTTGTTTATTCTGTCCTTCAAAATGCACTATGTTCTTATGGTTAACACATGTCTTTACCTCTCATTGTCTGATGTGTACTACGGGATTCGCTGATTTACAAAAGTATACAGGTTCTTAATTCATGACTTGATTTGTTAATTGGCAGTATTGGACAGAATTTGTAAGAGAAATATAGGATGATTGGTTGCCTAAAAGATTGAGTCTCAATACACATTTTATGAGATTTGTTAATTGCAGTCAGTGTGTGATTGTAGCTAAGTAGTAAGTTTAAGACTTGATTTGTTAATTGCAGTATCTTCATTTATGATATATACAAAATGATTTGATAATGTTGTTATTGATTAGATTTTTCAATAATGTAGTATTTAGTTTTAAAATCTTCCTATATTTTATGTTTATATTTATGTATATATATATCAACGAATATATCACTTTTGAAAATAGAAAGTAAAGATAATCTAACTAAAATGATAATTATGTATATATCGTAATACACAGAGGAATGATTCAAACAAAATTAGAAGAATCATTATCTCCTTTTTTTTGTAAGCAAGTATTTATATTAAATCATTATCTCAAGAATCTATAAATAAAACCCAAATAATTATCAAATACATATCTTTGCTCAATCATCTTAGAATATATCTACCAGAGGTAACAAAAATAGTCCTTTAGATTGACAAATTTGGATTGAGAATCTGGTGACTACAATCACATATCAATTTGAAATCCAATCCTGATATTGTTAGGTATTGAGCCATTACGGGTTATGGTTTTCGGGGCTCCATTGGTGGATGCTAGACATCTTGCTCAACATTATGACAGAATGCGCCAAGAATTGTAAAGATTGTAATTATTTTTACACACTTAACATCAAGTTTGAACGTTTACATATAAATACCTTAGAACAAGAAACTACATGTTTTTCTTTTATTTTTTACGCTCTCATTTTGCTCGCTTCTGTTTTATGTACTTATGTTATCTCTGTAAACTTTGAAATCTACTATGATATTTATAATTTATTTAACCCACACAAACGCGTGGGTAGCATCGTAGTTGTTTTAATTATTTTTTTATTTTTTTGTTGTTTAGGCACAACTAAAACGACAAGTCTCACGAAAAAGGAGAAAATAGGATGAGTTAGGGTTCCATACTTTGATTTGAGATTCAAGTCTAAGCCTTCGATACTTTGATTATGCGACTCAAGTTAAGTATGGGTTTGATTCGTTGGGTTCAATTGATTATTTGAGTTTGATTCTCTTATAGGTTTGATTGATTATCTGGGTTTTATTCTCTTATGGGTTCGTTTGGTTCGATGGATCTTCTTAATCTTTGGTTTTTGTTTTGGTTGTGTGATTATCAAGGTATGGGTTTGATGATTCGATGGATGTTTAATCTTTGCCTTTGTTCGTTGCGTTCAATGGATTTTTGTTTTGGTTCGATGTATTTGTTGGGTTTGATGAATTTCTTATGGGTTTGATTCTCTTATGCATGAAACAATTATCAAGCTAGTTATGTAGTGAGATTAAAATTTGATATACATATACAATTTGTGTATAGGTTAAAACTGAAAGTGTTACCGAGAATTGAAGCCATAAGTATGTTATTTTTGGTTATTTGTTCAACAAGTTTTCAATTATCTATGGAATTTATTATCTATCACATGTTTCGTTTTATTTGGTACAACTTTGATATGTTTTTGTATTGCGGTGGATATTGGTCATCTAAAAACTTATATTTGGATGAGGGAATCACATGATGTGGGGAATGTCTTAGCTAACACATTTACTGTGAGGACGGTTGTGACCCTTGTTGTACAACTTCTTGGATATGAGGACAACATGAGAAGAATGTCATGATTGCCACCAGATTTACCTGGAGAGAAAGAATACTTAGATAATGATGAAGTTTTTCAAAGAGCTCTGGAATTTGCAATCCAAAGGGGTGTCTTAACGTCATATGTTGTATGTGAAGATGATCCCTATATAGATGGGCGATCTGATGCTAGCATTTGGGTTTAATTGATGAAGTTAATGCTAATTTTGAGGATGATGAGACGTTAGGTGACGAGGATAATGAGATGTCGGGTGAGGAAAATGATGATGATAGTGAGGATCAATTAGATGTTAATGATAATAATACACAATCAGATTCAAGGCATATAGATGAAATCAAATATAAGAAATTTAAGTCTGGAGATTATTTTAATACAATTTAATCATTTAAGAAGGCTAATACTTGCTATGTTGTGAAGAAATAGATAGATATAAAACATGAGAAGACGCGTAGTTGCAGCCTGCTTAAACAAGAAATACCCTTGGAGAATTTCAGCATCGCGTAATAGCAGTTGTAGTGGAGTGGTGGTTATGTCCCTTAATGATGAACATACTTGCACTTGGTAAGGAAAAGTCTCACTACTCACTAATTCTAGGATTTTGGAGCTATATATACAGGAATTTAGGTTGAATCCAGATATTTCAGGTACTCAGCTCCAAGACAAACTACTAAGGCGTAACATAAATGTCACGTAAACAATATGTGAGAGGAAAATGTTGAAATGTCTACAAACATTAAATCTGAGTCGGTTGAAAGGATGTTCGATTATGTAGCTCAATTACTCAAGGAGAAGCAATGTGTGCTCATCATTTATTATGCATCATATATAGATAAACTTTCATGCATATTTTGATCACATTTTATCATTTAGAAGTCATATATTCTCATTTTAGCATATGATTGTGCATATTTCACTTCTCTTTTGAGTTAATCTAGGTGAATTGGAACTACATTTGGAGAGAAGACATTTTGAGGATAAGAATTCAAGCTTGGAAGTTGAATTTTGGAGAAAATATGACTTACATTTGGCTTGTGAACCTTGAAGAAAAACCATTGGAGGATACAAGAAACGTTGGGTGTCTATCAAGAGTGCCTAGACCCTTGAGATTGGCCGCTGAAAATGAAGGGAATATGGCATTGTTCTGTCAATGCCTTGTAGACCATTGAGATTGGGAGTTGAAGTTGAAACAAGAGATAGCCTTTTTGTCAACGGTTTGTTGACCTATGAGAGTGGCCAGTGAAACTGCCATAAGTCAAACTATAATTTGTGATGAATACAAACGGCTTGTATACCTATGAGACTGACCCTTGACGCACTATTTTTACTTGATAAAAATTGGTTTGATCTGATTTGTCCCGACTCGACCCGGATTTGTTTTTTATGTTTTAAAATCCTAAGTTTAAGAGACTAAAGAAAAAACCTTTAATTTTCAAGTCTTTTAGAACATATTGAGAGAGAGAGGGAGGGAGAATATTTCACCATCTCTCTTATTACTTTCACTATGTTTATCTTCTTATCTTTTGTTTTGAGTTTGTTAGTTATGTTTGAGTAGTTTATTGAGTGGTTGATGACTTGATAGATTTAGGGTTAAATGATTGCTTTTTGATGCTTAGGTTTTTAGATACCTTTATATTAGGTGTTCTTAATGCTAGATTCAACCTGATCACTTAGAAACTATGAAGTTCATCACACAAGCAGTATTCGATGAAATTCTCGAGAGACCTTTTATGAGCTTTTTTCCCTAAATATTGAGAGATGAAGTTCGGGTGACTAGTGGAGTCAATGGACTTGTGCTTAACGTTTATTGATCTTTGAATTGATAAATGAGAGTTTTGTTCAATTAATTGATTAGTATAGATATCAATGTCATGAGAGTGGGTTGATCTAGAGTTGTGTTTCATGTCTTAGGGTTAGCTTGATTGTTCCTTGTTGTATCATCAATTAATTATTTTCTTCTTTGATCAGTTACCTTGCCTAAAATCATTCTATTTTAATGGATTGTCTTTGCATTTAAGTTGTTGTTTTTGTTTAAATTTTTTGTTCTAATTGAGTTTGTTTTGATTTTTGTTTGGTTTAGTTTGCTTATTTTTGTTTTAGTAGTCTCTTACTTTGATTACCTCATATATTGCTATAGCTTAAGTTTTAATTCCAGGAATCCTAGTGTGTTGGTTCTAGATTCACTGTGGATTAGTGCTATATCGACATGATACGTATGGGATGTCAACTGATAATTATGTGTGCAAGAACTCTTGTATCAATTTAACGTTGTTGCCGGAGAATCTATACAATTAGCCATTAAGATTTGAATTAGATTTAAGTATGTTTCTTTTCATTGGTTACTAACTTTTTTCAAGTGTTTGTTCAGGTACAATCACAAGGGAGAAAGCATGGCTTCAGATTTAGCCTTTATGGGGAAAGCTCATTATGAAGCTCAAGAGAGACAAATGGCTTGGGACCCCACTAGTTATCACGGGTTTGAAAGCATTTCCACTTATTTATAAGGACTTCTATATGGAAACTTTTTCAAGGAAACCAATATGGATATGGTGAGAGATTTCAATCTTGGGACATGGAACATGAACATGAGAAAACATATCCTTCCATAATTTCTAATGAAGAAGAAATTCACAACTTACTAAAGTTGGTTTTGGAAGGAAAATAGAGGTTTTACAAGAGTACTCTAAGCAAGATTAATGCCCTTGAGTTTTCTTTGAATCGAAACTTAAAGGATATGACCACTAACGAGAAAACGACAGATGAAAGTATACAGATCGATAGTCATGAGTGTAGCTCCATAATTACTCCATCCACGCCAATTAGTATGGAAGATTCGAGTAGTTTCACTTTGCCTTGTCCTATAGAGGAGAACGAGCATAAGTACTTGAGTTGGGAAACCATGGAAGTGTTGGTTAACACTTGGAAGGAAGAGAGTGACGAGATCCATCTCATGGATATAGAGAAAAGTTCTAGCATTAGTGAAGAGTCTAACGGAATTGGTATGGACACAATCACCTTCCGACCCTCTAATCGCATAAAAAATGGCTCACAGTATCGAGCTTAAGACATAAAATAAGTGCACTTGGAAGGCGTTGAGATTTCAATATTGAAGACATAAAAGTGGTAATCTCGAGGATGGACTTCAATAATGGAATTTCAGCTCCAAGATGAGATTTCGTGGACATATGCTCAAGAACATTGCCCAATAATTTTGACCAGAACGTGAAACCCAACTCGAGGTCGGTCAGTCCTAATTTTTATAGACCGATCCAGGATTTTAAAAGACAGTTTCTCTTCATCTTTCTTTTTAACTTGAGCTCAGGCTTCCACTTCATTGGAAGGTACCAAATTATCATCTTTATATATATTTCTAGTTTTTATTTCCCTATTTTACATTTCATTTACCGGTTCCCTCTTGCTTGGATTAATTTTCTCACCAAAATGGTGAAAAGTAAGTCCATGGGATGGAAAGGATATTTGAATTTGATTATAGTTTTTTTGGTTTTCCATTCATTTGAGTTTTTCATGTACATATTTTCCATTGCACTTTGCATAATAAATTTTAAAAACACAAAAATAAGCATAGGTGGATTAGCATGTTGGGTTAAGATTAAGTCTTTAGAAGCATTTAGGATTGCATAATCATTTCATATTCGGTTTTGGGAATTTTCTTGCTTGAGGTGAACAATCTTGTTAGGTTGATGTCTAGTGAACATTGTGAGCTCTTTGAGTTGAAGTTATGCCCTTTAGAAATTTGATAGCTCACCCAGAATTCTTCACCTTTCGTTGTGTCTTGAAAGAACTTGAATTGATTCCTTTAATTTGACTTAAATTGCTTTGAAATGCATTGAATGTTTCACTTGCTTGACAACGAAGTGGTAAACATTTCTTACAATTGAGCTCATTCGATGATACCTCAAATGAACTGGGAATACGCGTAAACCCGTACATTTTTGTGTCTAATTGAGAGAGTGGAGAAAGGACATGAAGCAACCCTCTCATGTTTCTAGATCCCTTAAACGGACATGAAAAAAACATTTGATATATTGTGGATCCTAAGATTGCTGGCTTTGGCGTGACGAGCTATTGATGTATTGGTGATAAGATTAGAGATTGCGGAAGATAAGAATGGATGAATGATTTGGTACGATATGGTGCGATACGGTGAAACGGTTGGTGCGGTATGGTGGCTTGCGGTGTGGATGATTGAGATGATGATGATGATGATGATGATGATGATGATGATGATGATGATGATGATGATGATGATGATGATGATGATGATGAT
>JAKUCM010010214.1:0-27617 GCA_023374145.1 Lepidium sativum
CAAAGGCCAGCAGAGCACCTGAAATCAATAAGCTGAGCAATGTCATGAATTTGCAAGTCAGATATAATGGGAGAAGGTTGCTGCAGAAAATCCCTAAAATGGGAAACCGACTGCATCTTTAATATCGACATGATACATGACAAAAGTACCAGAACTTAACCGCAAGTCTCTTAATAGAATTTCGAGCTTGTACGAGATTAAGTAACACGGTGAAAGAAACTGGTATTCTGATCCCCATCCTTCAACCACTTGATCCTTGATGTCTTCCTATAAAACTGCTCTTCAATATGATAAATATGATGCCCATCGCGAGGATGCTTCAGCGAATTTCTGAAAGGAAAAGGGACTCGGAGATGCAAGAGCCGAATTATGCTTTAGGTAGAAAATTTCATAAGCAGCTTTGGAACGCACAGGGAGGTCCCCCTAGTGAGACTTATTTAGACCACGGAGAATTGTCTTAAGTTTCTTGAGCTTCTTGTGAAACTTATAGAGAGCAACTCTAAAATGATAGAGAGGAGGGGAGATCTTCCAAGAATCCTCAACAGAAGAGAAGAACTGCTCATGAGATGTAAGGTAGTTAAAAAACTAAAATCTCTGACGTTTATCATCAGAGGAGAAGAATAAGGTAACAAGGATTCTGGAGTGATCTGAGATGCCACCAGAGTCAAAAGTGGTAAAGATTAAGGGAAAGACTGAAGCCAAACATCATTAATCAGCACACGATCAAGATTATTGCCTATTTGGATCATCACTTTGATTGTTCACCCAAGTAAACTGAGAACTAGAGTAGGCATGATCCGATAAGGAGTGCATTGAAACCCAATTTTTGAAACTGATGCATACCCTACTGATCAAATCTATTACTGAGAGGATCGAGAAGGCTCTGAAGAAGACATAATCTCATTAAAGTCCCCCAAGAAAACCCAAGGCAGAGATGAAGGAGAGTGGGAGGAAATAGCTGCTGACAAACTCTGACCAAAGATTGCGTTTGTCCACCTCAAAGTTGGAGCCATACACCGCCGAGCAAATGAAATTATGTCTTGAAGCCACAATTTGCACACCACAAGTGATATGTTGAGCTGAAATAGCCAAATGAGTAACACGAACAACATCAGAGCAGCGATAACCAAATTTGCCAAGTCTATGAGAAGCGTAGTTGGATAAAGCATTCCAACCAGGAAACACAAAATTAATAATGCGGTGGGAGTTTTCCTCTAGGACTCCAGTTTTCCAGTAAACAACCAAAGAGAGGCTTAACATCCTTAATCCACTTACGTAGAGAGCCATCTGCTTGCGAGGTTGATTGAAGCCACACATATTCCAAGCAAAAAAAAGGACATCAATGCTTTCTAGAGGAAGCTTTCAATGTGGAAACTGAGGCTGCTAAAATTGGATCATTTTCCTTAGCACCTTTCTTAGCATGAGATGACATCTCACCCTCCCTAAGGCTTTGCTTTGGATAAGAACTGTTTATAGCAGTAGCATTCATGGCATCTTCTAGTATTTCACCATCATCAATATTCTCCAAGACATGAAAACCGAGACGGAGAAACTGGTCGAGAGAGGATATTAGAGAGTGATCCAGAGGTTAACTTTGAAGTAATAGAGAGCTTAGAAGAAATACGACCTGATTTTCTGATGGTGGTTCAGTCTAAAGACTTGGTACCATCATCAAATTCCAATGTTGAACGCTTAGTTGATTGAGTACAGACTGGAACTGCAGAGAGCAATTTAACAGGGACCAAAGAATGGTTCTATGAAGAATCTGAGAAAGAAGCTTCAAGCTCATCAACAACCAACCTTGTTAAAATAGAAACAACTGAAATAACAGTTTCAGTAGAAGCCTTTGGAGATACCACATGTGAATCCACGACCACATTTACAGAAACTTCAGGGACTGAGGTAGTAACACGACTCTTGAGACCATCATACATTTTTGCCAGATTCAGAGAACAAGACTTAGACTCATGGCCCCATTTGTTACATTCAATACATCGTTTAGGCAACCAAGGATAAGACACGCCAATCTTGGTCAAAGGCAGAGCCCACCAGGTAATGATATCCAAGATGGAAGAGAGTTTTGCATATCAACATCTATCAAAACCGAGCAACATCAAAAAGAATACATTTCTCAGTTTGAGGATGCAATTTGATTGGAAATCCAATATAGCTAGCTAAAAAAACTCAGCCCCTTGTAGGAGAATATGTGCTCCGGAACATTACTGAAATTCACCCAAAGAGGGAAAGAAGAAAGTTCAAGCTCTGAAGATGCAATGGAAGGTGACCATTCGCGAACAACCATAGGAGCGTCTCCGATGTGCCAGAAACGACGGATGCAACACACGGGTCTATGAATAGGCTCATTAACAATTCGGAAAAAGAACCAAATTAACAGAGACAAAATGCGCATCTATCTTGAGAGACTTCTTCAGATTTTGCCAAATTCGATTCACTGTAGCATGAATCGATCCAATATGCGGCACATCACCAATAAAGTTCCCCAAAACAAAAGAAGACCAAAGAGGACTAGAATTCTCAAGCACATCCAACAGAATTGAAGAAGAAGCAACACCATCATAAGTAAGATTCAGAGCTAAATGTAAGAGCATACCGAGTTCAGAGACTTGGAAACAGAAGCCCATGCTTTATCAGAATTCAAGATCCGAGGAGAAGAATCCAATTTAGAATCCAAACCCGGATTTACAGAAGTATAAGTAACCGCCATGGAATGCGTCACATCAACAAGCGCATAGCCAAGATAGCACCAATCCGCACCACGATCACCACCGCAGCAGAGGCAGAGAAATGCTCGATTCAACCATGTAACCGCTTGATTTCGCCGAGGTAACCGCTGAGGATCTACTTCTGGTCCTTGTTTACAAGTTTTTCCGAGTCAAGAAAGCCGATTTATTTATTTTGTAAGTTCATATTTAATCGAATGACATATTTTATTCCACCAATATTACGGCTTTCAATGGTGGAATGCATATAGTAATTTAGCTAAATACAGCTGAATTTAAAATTCAACTGTTATCATTTATATATACGATAATTCTATAATACATCAACAATTTTTATAATTTTAAATTTTAACTAATATTTAATAATAATATAACTAAATATAAATTAAAAAAATAAAATTGTATATCCTCTTGTAAAATATGGACATTCATATCTGTCTCGATTCTAGTCGAATTTTTAAAATTTTCAGGTTTTCGATTTCTATCATTTAACATCTATTCAATAATATTTTTGGATTGAGCTTAATTTGATACAAATCAGATACGAATTGTGATAGTTTGTTAAAAATAAAATTTTATATGAATTATTAAAATATTATAAGGTTCAAATTTATGTATTATTTTTATTAAAAAAATCAAAATAAATTGAGACTTAGTAAAAATAGTCTAACAAAATTCAAAATCTAAATGAAAATTAAAATATTTTTCATTTTCTATTATTTCTTTCTAGATTGAATAATAATATACCTACATTTATAATTATAATTTTGAAAATTTAAATAGTTTTAATAAAATAATAATTTTTTGGTATATAATTGTATTTTAGATACCATATTTAGTTTTCAGTATAGTAAAGTTCGGATTTAGTATTTCAGATATATGAATCGATGTTCCATTCAACCACCTAATCAAATTTCAGTTTGGTTTGACAAAATTCTATTTTAGACTGGATTTACTTTGATTTAAAAAATTACTTATTTAACCAAAATATTGTTGATGTTTAATTTCTATATAATATACTTAATTATTATTTAAACTTTAAATATTATATTAAATTTTTGAAAAATTTATTTTAAAATTAATTTGTTTTACAAAGTACAATATTATTTTTTACTAATCTAATATTTTAAATTTCACCAAATCTAGTAAGATTCTTTTATTATTATTTGATTTCAACTTATATTAACCAGATTTTTATTGAAAAATAAAATAAAAAATTCAACTAAATTCATACTTTCAGCCAAATTTCAATTGTTACCATTTAAATCCTAAATATAAATATAAAATGTAAGTTCAAATATATCACCATATTAAGTGTAAGGTGTAAGTTTCCTCAGTGAAAACATTTTTTTTCTCCACTTTTATACCAACCCTACTATTTTGATGACAACTTATACCTTAAATGAGAAATCACAAAATCAAGATGATATATTTCCTCCACCTTTTCTACATTTTTTCTTTCCTTTTATATATATTATTAGTTCTGGGGTTTTGGTAGTTTCTTCTCTCGTAAATCGCCTAAGAAACTAGTGATGTTATCAATTTTTGGAGGAAATACATAGAGTATGATTATGTCTTGTTGATAATGTTATTTTTCTGTAATTTCTCACACTTATGAAAAGTGTATTTCTATAGCTTTGATTTTTACTATAACTTCTCATTTATAAATACACATCTTCTATAGTTGTGTCGTGTCATTGTATTTTTTAGATGCATTAAATGTATTAAAATTTTCCAATAAACAGTTATTACCGAATGAGTAGAATTCCAATGAGTTAGTGTGACATATCAATAAATAGTTTTGAAATATATGAACATCAAACCATTTTTATTTTACAATCAATTCTTGTAAAATTACAATTACTCATGTAAAGTTACAAACTATTCATGATAAATAGCAATTATTTATGTAAAGTTGTAAGTCTAAGACATGCCTATTAATTTTTTTAATATACAGTAAGATCCAGATATCATTTCTTGTATAACAAAACAATATAAAAATAAATAAATAGTGAAAAAGTAGTTTTTACGAGACAAATTTTATGTTTATCTTTTTTTTTTGTAATTGAACTATTCCAATAAACGGTATCTTCCAAAAATGATTTATCTAGCATCATTTTTTTCATTTATAATTATTGGATTTTATTATGATTATATTATTTTATTGAGTCAAAATTAATTTGACTGTTGTAAAAATATCTTTAAAATATGTTTTTATTAGGGGATAACTTTTTAAATATCAGAATGTGTTTGTTATAGCAATATAAGTTAGAATATGTATCAAAATTAAATATTGATAATATTTTAAACCATTTTAATTAATTTCTTTAGATTCTATACCTGTGCATTTTTATAAGAACATTTTTCTTAGAATATAATTTCTAATAGTTTATTTTATGTCGTAAGTGTTTTTGTTGTTTTTTTATAATATTGTATATCTAAAATTATGTATTTTTTACTATTTTTTTGTCTTTTTTACTGTTTATAATTTAAATTTAATGTTTAACATCTATATTATGTTTAGGTAAACATTTTTTTTGTTAACTACCCTACTGGCTTTTAAATCCCACACCCAGTACTGTAAAGTGACTATACTATTTGGTCACATGTTCTCAACAAGATGTTAGATAATTAAGTGAACCAAATATTATTAACAATTTAAACTTTTTGTATTTTTTATTTATGTATATGTAATGTATTTCAATCAAATGTTAACACTATTTCGTACGATTTAAGTATTTTTATTTTCTTTACATGTGTTTTCAAGATAACAATCTTATCTTCAAAATATGTTAGTGCTTATTCGTTTATCTCAAAAAAATGCATCAATTTGTTATATCTTAAATGTTAAATATTTTTTAAAAATTAATGGTAATTGACTTCTTCTATTATCAAATAATATAAGTTTAATTGTCATTATTATATAAACCATAAATTGATGATAATAATTGATGATAATTCAAATATTTATAAATAACATTTTTTATAGATATAAATCACTACGCTTTAATATGCGGTATGAATTTTTATAGGATAAAATTTTATTTCTTAGGAGCCGTACACGCACCTTTTAATGCTTACGGTTAAACAAAAATTTAATAATAATAATAAGTTAAAATAAAATACTAATGTTCGATAGGATCTTAAGTACGTTGGACTACATATGACAGATTTATAGGAAAATGTGGCGACAAGATCCAACTCATGTTGGGCCGTATTAAATTTGTATATGTATGTGGGCCTCGTTGGGCCTCCATTAAAATTTGGAATGTGGAGGATGTTTATGAGAAAAGAAAATAAATGTAAGGGGTTAATGTGCAATTTAAGTTATGTTTAGTCTAAAGTATTGAAATGCTGTCGTTTTAATAGTGACATGTTCCGGTTGCTTTCCTCCCTCTCCGGCAAAGCGGCGACCCAAATGGCAGATGCTCCGCCGCACGAGTTTCTCGGTCACCTCGCTTGGATGAGACTCTTATTTGGAACTTACGTCGCTCTTACTCTGAACTTGACATTTGCGTAACTGGAACGATGCGGTGAGTTGAAACCCTAATTAACATCAGTGGGATTTAGTTAATTTAATGAATTTAGAAACTCTGTATGTTAAAGTTGAAAAGAAATCGATTTTTTGCTAATTCATATCAGTTTTTTCTCTCCTAGATTTTGAAGTTCTGTTTTGTCTGATTTGAAAGTTTTGACCTTGGAATTTTTGATGGTTCTTTGATTTCTGCTCTTGGATTTTGAAGTATTGACTATAGTTATTTATTGCTCAACATCTGAAACTAGCTGAACATGTTCTTTTTAAATGTGTATTGATATGTATGCAGATTCTGTGAATGGTAGATGAACATTACTTAGATAAATTCGAGCCTTTAAAAGTTTCCGTTATCATTCTGGATGTTGACTTACAGTTAGAACATTACATTTTCTTTGTTGACAGAAAATCTTATGTTAATAGTAAGCGACACTGTAAATTATAGCTTACCACTTGGATATCTTCTCCTTTGAATGAGCATTTGTTACCCCTAGGTTCCTATGGTGAGTCACATCTTGTTCACTCAAAAATGGAAAATGACAAGGCGTATCACGAACTTGGTTATAGCTATGTCGGCATTACCTCATCCACTCTGTTAGTTTATGTTATCTCAGTTACGGTAGATTGGCTTATGGTTAAATCTCTTAGTTTAGTACTCTAAAAACCGCAACTTGTCTACTTTCTCTATGCATATATATATATTATATGTATAAAGAGAAAGAGCATGATTAGATCATATGATCTCTTGCTTTGGTATGCATATCATTAAAGGTATGGATGATGTATTTAGGTCTGAGAAAGCTGCAGGAGTTAGTGAATGACGTATCGAGTTCTTACTTGGGTTTAAGATGGTTCTTCTAGGTGATGACAATGACGCTAAGAAAGTAGAGAGTGACATGGATTTCTCTTGTGATGTCTTTTTTCTTGCATCAGCTTCCACTTGACTAAAGTGAATCGCGTTTTAATGTGTAAGCATATCTTGTGGGCCTTCTCATCCCAATGATTTGTTTAGCTTTCCTAGATTTTTCTTTAATTTCTCTTACTCCTCTATGTTGTACTGCACACACTTTAGCCTCCCCACTTCTTCTTTTGATTTAATTATTGTGTAGCCAACGATGTGAAGTATAACAGCCCTTTGAAGTTTTGATTATTAGTCATATTTTATGAAAGCGAAAGCTCATTCCTTTAGCTATATTGATATAATTTTGCAGTTAGAAAATGTTACTCTTTTTTGTAACAAAATGGATGGTAAATCATCATTTCCTTTATTTTCCTTTGCATTAGTGGAAAGAAACATCAAAGAACCATTAAAGAACTTGAGATGAAAATGAGAGCCACAGTCAGGTATGTTTGCTTATGTCCTGTCCCTGTTAGTCTTGTTATCAACCAGTTGTTCAATTCTTATCTGATACATGCATCTCATTTGATTACACCAGTTGATGCACTAGCAGGTGACTAGTAAGGTTGTAGACATAGAGTAGACCTTTTTGTTTTAAGGAACCCCACAAAGATACAACAATTATCTCCACGGAAGAGTAGACTGAAAGTTTAATCACTTTCCTTTCACTATTTTGCAAATGGGAATTCGTATAACTTGGCTTCCCTTCTTATCTCATACATTATCTCACTGTTTTATTCTCAAACTTAGGAGTATTATCATCTAGCCTAAAATAAAATAAAAAGTCGTCGGATATATCTCAGATACGTAAGTAAAATCGACCAAATATCGACGGATGTTTAGCTTTTCTAATACTAATAATATTTCTTGCAGTGAGGAAAATTTTCTTTGGAGCTTCTTGGGGTTACGTAGTTGTCCTTTGGCTGCACTTTTACCTTAATTTCACCCGATGCAATGCCATGTAGGCTATAAGCCGATAACCCACCAACATCACTCCCATAACAAACACGTCTATCCACAGATTGTTCAATCCCATTGATTTGATTGCTGGGAAGTCTCCAACTCTGCACCAGACTCCCTTTGAACACTCATAGTAGTCGTCATCAGTGTATTGAATACCTAAGAGCAGCTTGTAGCAGTAGTAGCTGTAGCTTAGGTACTTGAGCCAAACGATGAATGGAGGGATTTGTTGCACATAATACCCTCCGGCTATGAGAAACACGAGTGTAGTAACAGATGCGAGCGTTGTGGCTTGCTTGATGTTCATAAGAAGAGCACCAAATGCTAAGCCAAGACCTTGAGCAACAAGGACAGAATAGAGAACAACCAGTAGCGAGAGGATAAAAGTCGTGGGGTCAGGTTTAAGTCCACCCATCCAGTAAATTATGAACACAAAAGCAGTTGGAAGGGCAAGTTCCAAGGGTAGGTCCCCAACGTTTCTAGCCATGAAATAGGAGGAAAGACGGTACATTCCTGAAGACCGCTCCTTGATTAGCATTCTTTTCTCTTGGGGAAATGTGGAAAACCGCGTTGTACAGTGGATAGAAGCCCCAAAAGACTGAGAAGAAGAATAGCAAGGCAGTCTGCATACAGAGTAATTATAAAATGATGGTTTAGAAATCTGATGTGCATATTTAAAATAATGTCTGTTGGCTTGAGTGTGATGGGAGGAAAAGTACTGATCATTCAAGATGACCATTATCAATATCTTTCATCATGAAGAAGAGCCTTACTCTATCTTGAATGTGAGATTTTGGAGTATGCCACCAAAGAAGGCCACCAAGAAAAGCCACGCTGATGACTTGGAATATCCTCAGCTTGTTGAAAGATTCAAATCTCCTCTCTCTGACCCCCCTTTGGAGCAATACAGTAAATTGGTACCACCAAGTTGTGCACCATTGTTCTGTCTTGAGATTTTTTGCTGTTCCATTGAAAGGAGAAATAACATGGAGATTATAAGTGATTTAGAATAGCAGAAGCAGAATAAAACAAAGCTGCTTCAGTCTGTGAAACTTACCAGCAACTTTGGTGTACTCATAGCTGTGGGAATCCGCATTGCAGAGTTCAGCTTTCAGTTTTGTAGAAATGTTCTTCTCATAAGCTGAAACCAGGGTTTCTTTTACTGTCTTCTGTTCTTGTTCCGAGGTCTCTTTCTGAGAATCGGGGTGAGATTCCTGAGGATTTCCAAGTTCAATATATTAAAACATTTTTCTTTCTTTTTTTTCGAGAACTTTCATCATCTAGAAGATTAAATGAAAGGTAATTTACCATTTGCAAGGTCAAGTAAAAGGTCAGCTGGGTTAACTGTCATGGAAGTGGAGAATCCAATAGAACTGAAATATTCAACAGCAGAAGACGCAGGGCCATAGTAGATGGGACTTCCTTCGGACAGCAAAACCACCTTGTCAAACATATGGTATATGCGGCTTGATGGCTGATGAATAGTAGTGACAACTGTTCGTCCTCCGGAAGCCAGCCGTTTGATTGTGGTCAAGATTCGATGAGCAGTTGTCGAATCAAGACCTGAAGTGGGTTCATCAAGAAGGAGCAAGCTAGGATTGATCAGCATTTCTTGACCAATGCTAACCCTTTTTTTCTCCCCCCCTGATATTCCTCTGAACAGTGGGCCTCCTATCATGCTATTTGTACATCGAGTCAATCCAAGCTCAGCAATGACTTGGTCCACATGTTCAGCCTTCTCGTCTCTGGTCAAGCTGCTTGGTAGCCGTAGAAGTGCAGTAAAGAAGAGGGTCTCCCAAACGGTGAGGTGAGGGTACAAGACATCATCTTGAGCAACAAACCCTGTTCTGCGCTTGATGCAGCCAGAGAAAGGCTGACCGTTGTACATGACTTTACCTGAGAAAGTTCTGGAGAGGCGGCCCCCAAGAGCTGAGAGAAGAGTGGTTTTGCCACTTCCTGATGGACCTAACATGGCTAGAATCTCTCCTGGACCAACCATTCCTGTTATTCCATTCAGAATTGACTTCTCTTTGCTTTTCCACGATCCCAGACATTGGTTTGTCTGCTCTATTTTAACCTTGTACACAACCTCCTCAAACTATACAACCCCAATGTAACCAAAGGAAAACATCGTTAGAATGATTTTCCGTCTAATCAACTACCCCGCTAGAGGAAGATTAGAAAAGAATACATCAGATGATATTTTTCGCAGGTAAAAACACAGCTCATTAGAGACTTTTAAAAACAGTGCTTTTTTTGCAGGAGAGAGAGAGACACACACACACATACCTTGAGAGTTATGGGGTACATGGAAAGCTGGAGACCAGGCTGGGAAGTGACCATGGGGAAGGCTAGTTCAGACTTGGTCTGCGTTTCTGACGTATCTGTCATACCTTGAACCATAACTCCACCATCTTCTTCAGGTCTAGGGGCTATGCAGTTCTGAGGCATGATGGCTCCTGAACCAGGTTCCGTACTCGTCCTTGTATTTGTAACTGTTGTAGTCGTCGTGATTCTCTTATGGAAATCACTTAATGGTCCTAATGGTGTCAGACTAAAGAAACAAAGGTAAGAAAGCTTAAAAGCAAGTGTCTTTGGTAACTTTCTTCTTAAAGTCCCTCAAAGGGAAACCTTGTGAGCACATGAATATATAGTAGTAAGGAAACCACCCTCACACACTTAGAATTACTGCTCTGTGTTGTAAGAACAGAAAGAGGAAGAGAGAGACATAAAAAAGGCTTTCTTTACGATGTTGGCCGATCAATCGTCTATGGTGGGTTCCCACCTTCTCTCTCTTGCTCTCACCATCCTTTGGTTAATTTATTCTAAAGCTAACTGCTTTACCAAATATTTATACCTATCTCTTCCTTTGTTCCATTTATCAGAATCTTACCTCTAATTCTATTATAGATTTTTAAAAAAGCATCCCTATTGTGTCTTGACTCCTGTGGATTCTAATATTTCAACTATCGCTTTACAAAGTTTGTTTGCATTGAACTTTCATCTGCCGTTGTTAGGTTCTTTGGAGCTCTTAACCGTTTGATGTGATTGCAGATAATCAGAATGACACGTTCATTAGTAAGATCTAATAAAGGTGTTCAAAACATAAGTACCAGATGCCAATCATGCTTCAAGTATTCGACTTGGTAACTTCTTAAACTTCTTTCTTTCACACAGAGGATTTACAATTGTACATAAAATAAAATAGAAATTAAAAAGTGGAATTGAAAAAGAAGAGACTTTGCGGCTTTTGCATAATACATGACCAATAATTATGCTCTCCACCATTTTAGAACTCATAAACTGCTTATATCACAACCAATCCAAGTGGGAAGATCCCCTAAATCTTCAAAAGACTAAAATATCTTACAATTCTTACAATTTATTTTTAGTTTATCTTCCACATGGCTTCTCATATCATTTGCTATATCTCTACATTATCAAGCTCTCTCATGTGCTGTTGTTATCTGCATGTGGAACACTTTGTTTCTTGAAGTTATCAATTCTGCTTTGATAAAAACAGCACACCATATAAATAGTAGATAGATCTGGTGATCTTGTCATAGATACACTTCTTTTCATTATCCAATTTGCAGAAACTCACAATTACAGATTACAATAGTGTCTCATGTCATATTCCTGTGATAGCCTGAGAATCTTTTGCCACTTTTATTGTCTTAACTTCGGGAGATTTATCTGTGCAGTAAGTCAGATTTGAGAATACATCTGTCTTATACGGCCACGAGAAAATCCATTAGAGGGTAAGTTCGTTTGATAGAGAATTCTGGTGTAAATATATGGATAATGACATATAGAATGATCAGGCTTAGCCTCTAGTGAATTCTCCATCATCCAAATAAAAGACAAAGTATCTTCGCATGTCGTTCTTGTTGTTATTTAACCACAGTGGGATACATTTCTTAGACAAAAGTTGACACTCTAACGTCACATTACTTTATCAGTTCTCTGTTTTTTTTTTCAATTTTTTGCAGAACAAAACTCTGTGTTCTTTGGTGCATTTAATTCTTAGATCTGGAGGTCGTCTTTGTTAAACAGCTAAAGGGGACGAACCTGTATCCAAGAAGACAAGACTGGAGCCAGCAAATCTCATATATATAGTAATTATGAATAGATTTTTTT
Source organism: Lepidium sativum (assembly GCA_023374145.1). NCBI lineage: Eukaryota > Viridiplantae > Streptophyta > Magnoliopsida > Brassicales > Brassicaceae > Lepidium > Lepidium sativum. Next base: position 12,272 of record JAKUCM010010214.1, read on the forward strand.
TTAATTAAGTCATGTGTTCTTATTCTTTTATTATACTCTGTTTTTGTAAATAAGTTTTGTGTAGAATAAAATAAAGAAATAATGAGGTAAAGGTAGCTAGAAATTTGGATGGCCAAGTGTACCGTTTGAGAAGTGAAAGTAAGTGATGGTCGTGAGGGACGTTATCATGCGTATCTAACCCCATGGACTGACCGTTTACTGAAATCCACATGTGAAAAGAGCAAACCATTAGAGATATGTAAGACAATAGCTTTACTTTTCTTTTCTTTTTCTCTTCTGAAAATTCATAGATAAATAATCAGGGTGAACTATGCAAAACAATATTACAAAAACCGATAGCAAATAAAAATATTTCCTAAAACAATGTTTAAACGAAGAAAACTTTTTAAAATAAGACTCCCAAGAAAAACTACGGTCTTGTTCGTTTGCTGGTCGCTGGCGACTGTGACTAGCGACCAGCGACTGCGATCAAAAAAATTATTTTTTGTTCGTTTGACAGTCGCTGTGATCAGTCGCTGTGTTGGTCATTTGGTGATCGCGCGACCAGCGACTGATCGCTGGATTTTTTATGAATTTACTAAAAAATAAGGGTAAATTAGTAATTTTGAATTTTAGTCACCGCAAATCGCTGTTAAACAGCGATCAAAAATTGCAATCGCTGGTCGCTGGCAACTGGTCGTTGCGACCGGTTGCTAGCAAACGAACAAGACCTACCTCAAAACCAAAGTTGAAAACACCGCCAAATATCACATAATCCGAAGCAATGATAAATGAATCTATTTATAACAAATGAGTATACCGCAAATGAAGAATAAGAAAATTTGTTCGTGATAATAAATCTCACAAATCTTCTAGAAATGGCGAAAAGACAATTGATATATGAAATTTTATATGTTTGATTTTACTCTCATTATTGCAAATAATTCTTTTCAAATATTCAAGTTTTCAGTTAAAAATCATGCATAAATATATATAATTTATTTTTGTAAGAACATAACTCTATATAATCTAGTTGTCAAATTATTATATGATAGGTTCATAGATATATATATATATATAAAAATATGTATATTCGTATGTATATAAGTATATTGTGATGTTATCGGTATTTATTTTGGTTGATAGATAAAATCTATTTTATTTCAATTATGTATGCTTCAATTTTATATAATATATGTTAAAATAATTTTTCGTCATGCTTTAAATTGTATTTAATTTTATCTATTAAGTATACTGAGCTAAGTCGCAACTCAACCTTTTTTTAATTACTATTACTTTTAATATACCAATCATAGATCAGGTATACTAATATAACTGGTAATCTCAGTATAAAATTTATTTAGATATTACAACTTTTTAATATCAAGTATTCGCTTACAACAACTAAAAAAAACTAAAAAATAATACTGTTTTCATTGAACACTTTCGGCGAAGCAATCTAGAAAGAAGAAAAAACGTAATAAATTGGAGATTAAATAGATTTGTGGAGGTTTAATGTAGATATTGAAAGATGTCAAAACAAGGAAAAAAATGATCAGATTCTTGCAATAGTATCTTATTGGCCATTGAATAGAAGAGCCAACACATAGAACAATAGAGGCATGTGGAGCCATATTATAATTTTTCTTTTTTTGCTAATTGCAGTAATTGAGAATATTATTAAACACATTCCTTCTTCTTTCTTTTATTAGTTTATTCTCTTGTTTTATTAAAATCTATTCTATTATTCTCCATGTTTGTGCATTATTTTTTCTCTTGACCATTTTATATATACAAGTGCCTTGAGAGATTTAGTATATAATATTTTCAAATGTAATCTGATTTTTATATTGTCCATCAATTTATTCATTTTTGTCTTTATTTAAAATAATATAATATAATAAATCTTTTGTTTGTGACTAATTTTCAGAGGTTCACAGTATAATTTTTTTTTCTTTTTTGAAATAGTTGGATTGATAAGAGATATTGAGTTTATGTATAGGAAAGAAAACTTCACATAGAAGAATTCACTATAAAAAAAAAACTGAACGAGTAATAAATCGGGAGAATAATTTTATTATTTAATTATCCATTATAAATCTGTGTACCAATGTAATAATCTTTACAAATAATTGTTTAGGAAATCAGATTCATTTTGATACCTCTCCATCTCCAAGTTATTCCAACTATACTATTTTATCATTAACTACTAAATTTTTTCTGCAATTTTGTTTTTCGATTATAACCATTATTTTTGTTTTGCATATTTTATGCTTATTCTGTATTGTCTTATCAGCTGAGGTTGCAGTCATTTTTATTACAAACTTTAATAGTAAGGTCAAAGCTTTATACAGAATAAACTACACTTGAAGACATTAACACTTACTTTGTTTTGTTTAAGAGATGTCGCGTTGCGTTTATGGGCATTGAGAATTTTTTTTGTTTTTTGTTGGTGAATTATCCCATAAGAATAATTCCTAGATATAAAATAATAATATCTAGGAATATATGATTGACGAGAATTAAGATGATTTGGAAAAAGAAGATTTACTTATGGTGTGAAATTGATAGTCAGAATATGATCCTCCTCATCTTAATTAATTCCATTTCGTCGAAAGTTCTCTGATAACAAAATTCGGATTCTTCTTTAATTTCATATGTAATTCAAATGTAATGTCACTCTTTGAGTTATATAACCCACTTGCTTGTTAATTTACATGAATCAGAATATAGACCTGATTTTATTTGAATATTATAGGATGCTCGATTTTTTTTATATTTTTCGTCGTAAAAATATGAAAGCAACAATTTGTAGTGTCATGTTTGGTATAAAATATATTTGTACACGATCAAGAAATTTTCTTGTTTTTTATTGCGATGGTAAATACATTTTTCCAAATAATAATCTATGTACTTCAGAATTTTTATCTTTAGATGTCTAATTATATAACATCGACACAATAAGTTCCTGGTTTTAATAATTGTAAATTCAGATATAAGAAAAAGGGTTGAAAACAATCATAGCTGGGAGGACTATATTACTTTAAATAGATTGACCTATTAAATCTGATAGCTTAATCATATTTAAGAACATTAATTTGTGATATATTTAGAAAGTTAAATAATTGTTTCCAATCATATAGAAATTGACCAGTTTAAATCTTGATCTAATCTCAATTTGTGCATCATCTATAGGACTTATCCATTAGATTGTTTGGTTTTTGGTTTTGATGTTAGTATTGAATCTAAAAGTTAACTTACATTATTCAAGGAAAATAAAGTACAACACTTTCATGTGGCAAACGTTCAGTTCAATTTTAAGAAATTGTGCGATAAATTGTAACAAAATGTGTAGCAGTTATGGAGCAGAAACGATGAATAATGTTTTATTTCAATGCCTACTGACAATACAAATTTGGGTCTTATAGCAGATTCTATCACTTCATATACATGAGTGTTCACTAACATAGATTATCTTTTCTGGAGAGTTCCAAATATATTAGTGCGTGTTTAGATATTTTTACAGGATAGAAATGTTTAGTTGATAAGTCGTGAAAAGTTTCATAATATTTCTCAAGTGATGATTCTGCTTTCCAAATGGAACCCGACGAAGCATGTACACTAAGTTCACAACTATCATTTGGGCGGATGTTTTGCATGCTCTTTCTTCAAATATTGGACGTGACCTCACGACATGTAATACAATATTAGTGAAGTTGGTGAAGCTCTCAAGATATTGATTAGTCCTTTTCCCTTCTCTAGAAGATTTTGTATTGTCATTATACAATTTTTGTTATACGATTGTAATTTTTGTATATTACTCTTCACAAAATTAATTACTAAAAATATGTATAGTCATTATAAATTTTTTTTATTTGAAATATTACTAAAAATTGAACTTGTTTATTAAATTATTCTTATTGGAGCAATTGGATTTTAATTATAGATCATATGCTGATCATATACGCGATGATCCAAATGAAACAAATTACGGTTTTAAAAAAAAAAATAGGATACATTAATCCATGTCCATCACTAGTCTCTTTTCACTGTCCCAAGTGGTAAACCCTAGAATCTGTCTTATACCAAAAGAAGAAAAACCTAGAATTGTTTGCTCAACAGGTAAGTTTGAATAAAATATAAAAAATAAACTATAAATTTGTTTTCCTTTTTGTTTAGGAAAATCTTAGTGAAAGAGACTTATTCTTTCACTTTCAACTTCATTTATTTATCCCTCGAGTTAATAAAAAAAATTCACATATATTTCCACTCAGAACGAGATACCACTAACATAGAAAAATATAATAATATTTCGTTACTAGAAAATAATTCATTATTTTAGTATTTAGCAGGTTCGCATATATTCACTTGTGGAAGACGACTCTATATTACAGAATTATTCATCTTTTTATTTTGAATAAAGAGATTTTTTATTTACTTTTTTTTGGGTTATGTCATAGTTATATATATATATGATACACACGCACGGGTAATTAACGATTCTAAGTACACAAACATTTTAGAGTTTGATATTAGAAGCATAATCCTTTATAGCTTTATATGTTAATATAAAGTTGCAGATAATATAAAGAAAAGAGCATCTAATAATCTTGACAGAATATTGAATACGCAGTATATATAATATGTTTATGAGTAAATAATAATGTGTACTGTTTCAGATCTTCGCATAACATGTGGTCTTTTTAGTGCACGGACTCCAAGTGGAGCCAGACACTCCTTGCCTTTTCCTTTCTCTTTTTGTAAATGTTTATTCTCATTAATCAATTTTTCTACTAATTTAATAATTTCTCTTGGTAGTAGAAATCTTTGGTGCGCATCCTCTCCAAGGGCACCTTTTCTTGCCCTCAACTTGCTCATATTACATGTTATTATAATCAATTAATGAGTATATCATAAGCCAACTAAAGTGAGTTCAACTAGTAGTTAAGGATTCAACACTTCGAGTCATTCTAGTCTCGAGATTTAGTTTAAGTTTGGACTTAGAATTTCTGATTAACTATGTAGTGTACTTATTTTTACGATCAAGATAACTTTACAGTTAAATGATCTTGAGCTAAGGAAATTAAAAGATCTCCTAAAAAGTGATTATTGGTACTGTATAAATGAGAATAAAAAACAAAACAAATATTTAGTTAAATATATGAGCTATATAAAACAAAAATATGTATGTATATTTATATCCGAACTATATATTTAAGTACAAGTGTAAATATAGTAGATTTTATGTTGTATTTAATATGAGAATGAATCCTAAGACAGGAGAAATATGTATGATTAAAAGGTTACATTTATTTATGTTGTTTTTTCATCTAAATTTTATTTCAGAGAATTGTGTAATTTTTGCATAATATTGTTTAAAATTTTGTAAAAAGATTTTAATTATAGATTGAATTTTGTGAATTTAATTTTTTAAGAGAAAATTTGTAAAACAGTAAATATAGAAGTAAAAATAGGTGAAAGAGCAGGACTAAAAAATTGATTATTAGAAAACAGTAAGTAAACTAGAATGAGAGTCAATAGTAGAGAAAATGTCATTTAGTGAGTTTAGATATTAGTTAAGAGAATGACACGTGTCACGCACTCTGACACTCGAGTGGTGGGTCCTTATTCTCATGTCAGGTCCTTATTACGTTTAATTTGATAAATAATTTAAACGAATGCGTGGATGTGACCCAGCCACTAATACAATTTGATTCCATTGTTACTTTCTTATTTATTTATCAACTCTACACATATAAAGCAAGTATTTTAGTATATTAACAAAACGAAAAGTATTTAGTATACGATATTATAGAGAGAAAAAACATAATTAGGTTGGTGATTGTATCTTAATTTGTAGTTTCTCCACCTAACCTAGGCTTGATCTGTAGTTCTAGTTCTATAAACAGCCTAAGACCACTAGACTACACGATATATATGTTTAGTCATACGCACATATATAGTGTATATCTTTCAAATCATAGTGATCAAAATGTATAAAAGAAATATATTAAGATCCATGAGTATTGGTGAGTAACCCATTAAGTCTTTCAATAATATAATATCACTATTTTAGTGAGATACCTTTCTTAATCTTTCTTCATATATCTAATCTTGTAATAATTAAACATCAAAGCTTTGTCATTATGAAGATTGTCTTTTTTGTTTTTTCTTGTCAAACGATATGAAGGTTGTCTAATAGTTTAAACACAAAAGACGTTATCTAATTAGAAGGGGCGTTTGATCCATTTTTTAAGGATCGTGATTACATTTGTTATATTCCATACATATAGTTAATTTGTAAACTACAGGCTTCAGATTTTAATTTATATCCAATCTTGATTATAAAAACAAAAGTAAGGACATGATATCTTCAACAAGATTTTCTCTCCAAATTAATTAGTACTTATCAATTAAATTGACAAAAATCTAATAAAAATAAAAATCAAACCACTAAAGAATTTTGAAAATATAATTCATTTTACACAGACGTTATATTCGTTAGATTGAATAACAAAATAAGAATAAATATTAAGAATAATAAAAAATCTCTAGTCATGCATAGCTTTTCATAGTATATGTATGGTTCGACCCTTTCCCTTTTATGTATAGTTTGACTTCTCTCCACCATAAAGATAAAAATATTTTTTAAAAAATTAGTGAGTAAATTTTGGATATAAACTAAATTTTGTCAATATAGTTGTTGAAAAAAATAATTTCAAACCATAAAATAATTCTGTCATAATAATCTGGTAGATATTTATATATGATTATTAAGCAATTTTGTGGTTTTCATTTTAATAATTTCTAATTTTATACATTTTAGTACCGACCAAAAATATTGTACATGGTAGTACTATAATCTTAAATTTATAAACATTCAAGAAGATATAGTTCATTTTAGTAATACTAACAAGCTATCTTAATCATTTAACAAAAAAAATAATGAGTAGTAAGGTCGTACAACATAACTGGGTTTGGTGTTGGCTACGTATCCAAGTGTTATTGAATCGTTTATATTGCTATTGCGTCTAGTTTTGGTTCGCTATAATTATATTTGGAATGTCTTTTTTTCCTCGATTAAAAAGTCAGTCAAGTGCTCTCTCTTAAGAAACATTATACTATATTGCTTTGCATGATGGTTTATCCTCTTGGAAAAATGTTTATTTTAGTATCACTAATGCTTTGTAAAATTGTTCGCTTCGTTTGGTTATGACAACTAATCCAAATGTTCAAAATTTGATGGGCATATGATTTAAGGCAAAAACCAAGAGATCATACGTACATGAACCAATAACTTGACAATCCGACAAGCATGTTCACCCTCTTAAGTTTTTTCGACCGTCCAACTTAATAATTTATATGTATGATTGGGACTGACTGATTTATATACAATTTAACAATTGATGAACCAATCACTTGATGGTAGTAAATGACACGTGAAAGAATCCGTATAGATCGTCGGTTCATGCTAATTATAACAACTACTTCACATATAATTATTATATCCGTTTTACCCTGTATAACTAAACCATATATATATATATATAATAGAATATTTATTCTCTATATAACAGGATGTAAATATCAGCAAATAATTTATTTTTAACATTAAGGTGTACTGAATTTTATTTATTTATTTATTTCAAATGTACTTGTATTTGCTGTTACATAAAATAACTAACAACTAAGATTTAATATAAAACAGCAAAAAGTTGAAAAAATAAGTTTATCAAATGGTTGATGCTCAGATAAATGGAATTAGACTTCAAATAAACATATAGCCCCACGTGATAAAGTTTGAAATATGTATTATAGATTATACTTTATCGATATAGTTATAATGAAGGAATATTAACAATTATAAATATATGGCTATGAAGTGTTTTAGTAATAATATACTTCTAAATTATATTGTTGCACACAAGTTACATTAAACGAGAATCAATCAATTTTTCTTGTTATCATCACTTCTATTAATAAAACTCAATATATAATCAAAATCATATTCTTCCACACACAATCAGTAGTGCATCAGCATCCACTCTATTTACTGCATTAAATCCGGTTTAATATATCGCTAACGCTTATAGGTTGAGTGTAGCTCTCTCAATTCATTGAGGTTATTATTCTGATCGAAGTATAATGAATTTTTATATGAATAAATTAAGAGTTTAAAACATATGAAATAAAGAAATAGGATGTGAAATGAAATGGAAAGAGAAAACAAAGAAAACACACGCGTGGGAAGTGGGAATAACGGTGGGATGCAATCTTCGATATGTTTGCTAAGAAAGCACTCAAATAAATGAGATCACAAAATGTCGATGACACTCTCACCAATCATCCTCTCTTCTGTCTTTTTATTAACTCACTTTTTATATATTATCTTCCTCATTTCACATCATCTTTTAGTTTCTCTTTTTTCTCTATATATGTTTTTTCAATCTTTAATTATTGTATCATGATGAATTTTAAGAGTACTTTCCTACTATTATATAATTTACCTTAACTTGTAAAAAATGCTATAGACAAACTATTGCTCACATGTAACTATAGTTAACTATGTTATTGATAATCTTATAGTATGTTACTCTTTTCATATTGTTGATTTGTAAACTTTTACAGTATGATATATCGTCCGATTAGTAACTTCATTTCAATGAACTAGTTCAAATGAATATTTAAAACAAAAACCATTTAAAAATATATGATTAGAGATATCCGTTGGCAAAAGAGAGTTCTAACTAAAATCATTTCAAAATTAAGATTGATTAGTTATATGATAGTGTTTGAATAACATAATTAAATCTAAAATTAGTATATTATAGAATTATATGGCTTTTAATTAATATAATATGATTATGATGTTAAAGTAAAGTAAATAAATATAGGTTATATTATTTTTAAAACAACATTTGTATGATGAAGAGAAAGTATTACGTTATTTTCATTTTTTTCGTCTTAGTTCTTAAATGAAAAAGTTGTGTAGGAATAATGCAAACAATCATATATAAATATTTTTGAAACAATATTTCAAACGACAAAAATAGTGTTCAGATGATCGTTTCAAACATGTTTTCAAATAACTCTTTTACCCATTAAAATCAAACGCAGAACTAATTGATAACAAAATACAAATTTTGTTTCCAAACGACCATATTTGTAGGCTACCAATCAAAGCCATAGTTTTGATTCAAAATTTGTACTAAATGTTTTTAAGAACATGGCTTTAATCATGAGATGATGTGTCAATAGTTGTATACGTATACATACGAAAGACAAAATTGGGAAGAAAGTGAAAAAGAAGTTCTTTCAAAGTAATGTTTGTCTCTTCTCTCTCCCCCCCATTACCTTCTAAGGCCCTAACCAATTATTTAAAGTTAAACTAATTGTCTGTATAAATCAGACTCGAGTAAATCAGTTTATATAACTGTACTTCTTCTTTATTTTTCGCTTTAATTTTGAATATATATATATATATGGACACATTTTTTAGCTAAAATTAAATATAACTATGCACACATGCAAATTAATCAACTATTATTTTATATTTTATCGGTTATATTATTTTTGTCAACAATTGAATCGATAAACTCTAATTTATAACCTAAATAACATTTTTATTTAATCTACCAACCATAAAAGAAAGAAAAATTCAATTTTTACCGGTTATATTTATAATACATTTTTTGTTCAACTAAAGCTAAGATAATATGTGGCTCTTAATTAAAATTCAAAAATCATAAAATGAATTTATTGTACGGTTTACAACGTAACCATTAAGCAAAATGTTGTTTCGTAGGTACCTACCGCATAAAAATATTGTGCGTTTAGGACTTTAGATGCAGAGACTCAATAATTATTTTAGTTTCACTCAATGAAAAAAATCTGGCCAATAACTTGAATTTATTTTGGTGTATTGCAGTTTATGATCGCTCACCGGTTGTTCTGTTCTGTGCATGCATACTAATCATAGTTATAATTCGTTGTTTTTGTCCAACTTTTTTTTAACAGTTTTTGTCCAATTATTACTAAAATATTGTTGCAAAAATTTCTTTACTAAAAGAATTGTATCAAAACAATTTCTCTACTCGTTAACTAGACTTTTTGTATGATGTGAATTAAATTTAGGACGTCACAATGACGGCTAGGGCAAAAAAAGGCAATCGCGAGCGTGTTGTGACCATGGCCGATGCAGCTATTCAGGAGCGTCCACCAAACCCGCCGGATACATTAGAGTTGTATGTGGAGAAGGCGGTGAGATTTGTGTGGAAGAAGCTTCAAAACCGAGCGATCGTGATGTATCTATAACTGACGTGGTGCCGAAGGTTGGTACACCGGAGACGGTGAGGAGGGTTTCTTGGGCAGCGAAAGTGATTGGACATGATTTAGGTGGTCGTTCGCGGCCAGTGGAGATAGTTGACAGAGATTTTGTGGCGAACAGAGTGCAGGTAGGTTTTCCTGATGGGGCTGAAGGAGAAGCATCTATTACTATTGATACAAATGTGTTAGTGGCGATGAATAAATTGTGGAGAAATTGTATGTTGGTGAAGGATTTAGGGCGATCTGTCCCTTTGCAATCATTGAGGGAAAGGCTTATGGAGTTGTGGAAACCAAGGGGAGAAATAAATGTTGTTGATCTTCCACGATCTTTCTTTATGATTCGTTTTGAAGAAGAGAATGATTACTTGGAAGTCCTTTTAGGTGGTCCTTGGAGGGTTTTTGGGAGTTACTTGATGGTTAAGCATGGTGCCCTGATTTCAACCGTCGAAATGATGAGATAAAAACCACTCCAGTGTGGGTTCAAATACTAGATATTTCGGGTAATTTTTATCATAAATAGATTTTGTTAGCTATTGCTCGCGGGTCGAAAACCCGGTGAAAGTTGATCTTGCTATCTTAAACTTTGAGAAAACTCGATTTGCAAGGTTGTGTATTGAGGTGGATCTTTCGAAACCTCTAAAGAGCAATATTCTTATTAATGAGGATAAATATTTTGTGGAGTATGAAGGTTTGAACTTGATATGTTCGGGTTGTGGAATTTACAGACATCAGGTTCATACTTGTCCGCGTAAAGTGGCTATGCGTGAGAGTAATTTGGCTGTGAGTGGATCTTTTAAGTCGATTGTTGTTGAACGAGTGGATAAGAGTGGTTTAGCTCATGCTCCTGGTGTGGGTGTAGATGGGGCGGGGAATAAGAATGGGCATGGACTGGTGGAAACACGAGATCCCTAGGAGTGATTTTAGGTAAGGTTGTCTGCATTTTGTAACCTGCCAAAGTTGGTGTAAAGAATTCAAACTTACAGCCTCGTGGTGTTGGTGTGAATGTGGGAAAGCCGAGTGTAATCCTGAATCATGTAGGAATCTTGTCGAAAGGTAAAAGAATAGTGGGTCAAGAGACGGAGTTTCTTACCAAGGTTAGCAAATTAGGAGCAAAACATGGACGCGTTTTGGCCAAAATCTTAAGTAAGGCGAATGTGGAAGTGGTCTCAACTCCCCTTTACTTGTCGGATTACATCTTGGATCTGTCGATTATGTTATGGTCGGAGTCCCACTCATGGTGACCTAGATGAATTGGGGGAAGCTGTAGGTATTATCACGGGTCAATCTATTGGCGAACCGGGCACTCAACTAACATTAAGAATTCAAGTACAAATTGCAGGACGTATTGACGGAAAAGAGAATCAATTTGTAAATCTGAATATGGAAGGTATTGCTGCTGAGTTAGTGCAATCCAGATTTATGAGAGCAAGGAGAATGAGATGGTGGTGGTGTCGGGTTCGTGTTCTAAAGTTAATGGGAAGATAGTGAATGGTTTCAAAGAAGGTGTGAAGGAGAAGAAACCTAGTTCACAAAAATTTATTATTAACCCAGGTCCGAAGAAGAAGGTTTTCAAGCATAAATGTCTTTCTCAGGGGCTTGTTTTTGTCCCAGTTGACCATGATTCAGGTATGGTTACACTACAGAAATGTCAACGCATTTTTGATGAAGCCATATGTCGTGCTACAGATTTTGTTCTGGAGGCCCGAACTAGTAGCAGACGGAGATATTGGAAAATTCGGAGAGTATATCAAAAGAGAGTGTGGGAATGGATGTTGTAGGAAGTTCTCATAATACTGTAAAGAGTGATGCAAAACCCCTGGGTCTAGTGCAATATGTCGAAAAAACAATTGGGTCGATGCAAGGGTAATGGTGTGCCCCTGTAGTTCATCAATGCTATTATGTCTTTTTTATGACGAACACTCTGTTTTAGAATTGTTGGGGAGCAAATAAACCTAATTTTAGAAGGTTTATGAGGTATATGCTGAAGAAGTATGAAATCGATTTATTGATAGTGTTTAAAACTCATGCTTCAGGAAATCAAGCGGGTAGGATTTGCCGATGTTTGGGCTTTGACAATAATATTCGAGTTGATGGACGAGGTCAAAATGGAGGGATTTAGCTCTTGTGTCGGTCCAATATAGATAAGTCACATTGGTGAAGTCTTGGGATCATTTTATCCATGCGATGGTTAAAAATGGTGATGATATTGTTCATGTGACTGTGGCATATGCTGCACCATCGGTAAGTAGGACAAACAGCTTGTGGGCCTCTTTAACGCATGTAATTGAAGACATTATGGATCCCTTGTTGGTAGGTGGTGACTTCAAGTTGATTATGCGACTAGATAAGATAACATGTGGGAATGAAAAATTCTCTTCAGATTCGCTTGCTTTTATTGACTAGATTAACGACCTTTCTCTTATTGACTTAAGTTTTAAGGGTGCTTATTTTACATGGAGACGTGGTCGGTTTGAATCGGTGTATGTGGCAAAGCGTTTAGACATGATCCTTTGTTGCGCACAAACTAGACTAACGTGGCACAAAGCTAACATCACACATCTCCCTTTTCTTGCGTCGGACCATGCCCTTTTATATTTACAGTTATGTCCGTTGTTGAGGGAAATTCCAAAGCGTAGGTCGTTTCGGTTTGAAGCAGCCTGGTTGAGCCATCCTGGCTTTAAAGAAATGTTATTAAGCTCTTGGAGAAGTGATATGTGTAAGGATGAGGCATTGCAAATCCTATGATCCCAATTGGTGACCTGGAATAAATCTGTGTTTGGTAATGTTTATAGGCGTAAAGAGAAGTTACTATGCGGCATTCAAGGGATTCAAGCTCTTTTGGATATACACCAATCAGATTCTTTACTTATTTAAGAGAAAGAGTTAGTCAAAGAATTAGAAGTTTGCTATGGTGGCTAAATCTGAGAGAATTATGCAGTTTTGACCAATCATTTTGTGCAATGTTTTGTTTAAGACTATCACAAAGGCCATGGTTATGCGTTTGAAGAGAGTGATTCCAAAACTCAATGGATTGGCGCAATCAAGTTTTTTTTTCAGGATGTTTGAGCACTGATAATATTGTGATAGTTGAGGAAGTGGTTCACTCAATAAGAAGAAAGAAGGGATGAAGGGATGGATGTTGTTAAAGCTCGACTTAGAGAAAGCCTATGATCGTATACTATGAGATTTTCTCGAAGATACACTTAGAGAAGCGGGTCTGTCAAGCAATTAAATTTCTTGGATCATGCAATGCGTGACTGGATCATCAATGACGATACTATGGAATGGGGAACATACATAATCTTTTAAACCTAAGTGGGGGTTACGACAAGGTAATACGCTATCTCCATACCTTTTTGTACTTTGTCTTTAATGTTTTTGCCACCAGATCGAGATGGCGGTTGCTTCGAAGTCCTGGAAGCCAGTTCTCCTTTCTCGAGAGGGCCCTGGTTTATCACATGTGTGTTTTGCTGATAATTTGATCTTGTTAGTGGAAGCCTCAATATCATAAGTGAATGCAATTCGCTCGGTTATGGATCGTTTTTGTGAAGCGTCTAAACAATTTGTGAGTTTGGAGAAATCCAAAAAAATTTCTCAGACAATGTGGCTCATAGTTTAGCAGATCAGATTATCACAACTAGTAAAATTCAAAAATCTATGGAGTTGGGGAAATATTTGGGAATGCTTATTCTTCAAATGCACATAAATAAGAACACTTTCAGGGAAGTCCTCGAGAAGGTTTTGTCTTGTCTTTCAGGATGGAACAAACGGTTTTGGAGCATGGCAAGTAAGGTCACATTGACTAAGTGAGTGTTATCATCTATCCTGATTCACTCTATGAGTAAAATATCTCTTCCTAAGCACACGTTGGACAACCTTGATAAGATATCTCGATCTTTTCTTTGGGGAAGTTTGGCGGAAAGAAGGAAAATTCCCCTTGTGGCGTGGGATCATGTTTTTCTATCTAAGGCGGATGATGGCTTAAGTATTCAAAAATCACAGCATATGAATAATGCTCTCCTAGCTAAAATTGGTGGAAAATTTCTACATGACACTAAGAGTTTTTGGGCTCGAGTGTTACGGGAGAAGTATAATGGCGTGTCTGTTACCGATGTAGATTGGCTCATATCAAAGTGTATGGTTGGAATATCATTTTTTGGAAGGATAGATGGTTGGATAATATACGAGTATGTGATGAAGCTTTAGTAATTATACCTTATATGATGGAGAATCATACGTTAGCATCATTTTGGCGTGATTGATTGGGTTGGGATATGTCGAGTTTGAGCTCTCTTCTCCCGAATTTTATAAGCTCCATCTTTCTGCTTATGTGGTTGATAAGATTATGGGCTCTCGTCATCATATAGCATGGTCCAATAGCTCTAATGATATTTTTACAGTTAAGTATGCGTATCTTTTGTCCACATGTGATGCTCATCGAGACAAGACATGAGTAGGTTTTTTCTCGTATTTGGAGAGTTTTTGCTCCAGAGAAAGTGAGAAGTTTCTTATGGCTAGTTAGTCATCAGGTGAAAGTGAGAAGTTTTTGCTCCAGAGAAAGTGAGAAGTTTCTTATGGCTAGTTACTTGAGAGAAGAGATATACTTGGGTTGAATTGGAAGTGGATTCGGAATTGGTGGTTGGTTTTCTCGCAACAGGAATTGAGGATTCTCATCCTTTGTCTTTTTTGACACGTTTGTGTTATGCTTTTCTATTTAGGGACTGACTAATACGTGTTTCTCACACGTATAGAAAAACTAACCGTCTTGCAGATGGGTTAGCGAACTATGGTTTTTCTTTGCTGTTTTTTATTTTTTGGATGTTTATTTTGATATATTGGATTCGATCCTTTTGGAGGATCTAGTAGGGGTTTCAAAATCCAGGTTAGTTGCTTTTAGTTATTTACTAATAAATAATGGGTCAAGTCCCCGTTTCCGACAAAAAAAAACTAGATTATTGTTGTTTTATTATTATTTAGAATTCACGTTAAGTAAAAAAACAAAGAACATTTAATTAAAAATAATAGTTTATAAAAATTGAAT
>JAKUCM010010215.1:0-14682 GCA_023374145.1 Lepidium sativum
AAGGTAGATCCAGAACAAATGTTGTTTATTGAATACAATGGTTCAATCCACATTGTCGCTACATACTTCCAAGATCTCTAATCATATAAGGTTAAAGATCCCCCTCTAATAATGAATTAACCATTCAAGCAATTGGTTTGGTCTCTCGTTATAATTCACGAGAAAAAGATTCCAAAACCAAAGAAAAATCATAATTATTAATACATAATCGGTAAGAACAAGAAAAACATACGATCTTGTATATGTAAAGATAGAAAATTTGTAAACCGACTCTTTTAAGAGTTTCTTAATTTTGTTTAGAATGTTTTTTAAATAAGAAACCTCGTTCTCTTCCTTTTTCTCGTTTTTAATATTTTTTATTTTTTTTATTGCTAAGAAACTGAAACCTCCCAATAATAGTAATATTATTGGAGAGTTCTTATTAGAGTTTCTTAAATATTATTAAATGATTATATAATGAGAAAAAGTGAGTTAAAATATATATTTTAATAATAAAATAATAAAATAAGCTAAGAAACCCATTAAATAGTTTTTTAAATAAGAAATTTTTATAGGATTTCTTAAGAGTTTCTTAAATTTTTAATAATAAAATAAGGTAATAAATCTTTAAGAAACACTTGATAATGATGGTCTAACAAGTTAACGCTTGAACGCAAAGCTGTATGTATCATGCTACAGTGTCAAGTGGGTCACATAGTCACGAGATTCTGATTCTTTTTGGTTTAATTATCGATATAACAATAACACTGACAAAGCAATCTTATATTATGCTAATCCCCTCGCTTATACTAACTCCTTTCTCTTTTCATTTTGTCGTCACATTATCCATGATTCATTTTTATATTGTAACTACACATCATTGTATTCCTAAACATATATTAAAACATTATTTTATTTCGATTTTGGTTTTATCTTTTTTGCATAAACCAAAAGAGTAACACTCATGGCCTTCCTCGCTCGCTCCCACTCGTGCATTTCACATTAATGAATTCTTACCAAACTATTTCCAAATTTTCATTTTGCTACGTTTTCTTATCTTTACATTCTCAATTCCACATTAATTCTACTAGTTTCCAAGTTGTTTATGTTTTCCACCATTAGGTTTTTTTTGTCAACGTCATAATCATATATCAAAATAATCCGTCGAAAATAATGCACATACAACCAAAATCATAAAGCAGACACTCGACTAAACCTGGTAAAAACATCTGCTTTATAATTTAAGAGTTTGGAGATAACAGATAAAAAGCATAGAGAAAAAGATATCTAAGCCGCCAAAACTCCTCCAACACTGATGAGCAACCGTCTCACAGTCTGTCGAAACCTCCATTTGCGTGATTTAAAACTCCAATAATGTACCAATTTCCCAAATAAGTTCTTCCACCTCTGCATTGAAGAACTAATAGATGATAGATATTGATGGCCGTTTCCTGAACATATTCCGTCATCTTAATGTTAATAATTAGTTTCTTAGAATAACTCTTTATGGTGGATTAAACATAGAAAGGTGTAATAATCATTAATTAGAAAATAAACATAAATAAATGAGTAAAGTATGGAAATTAGATATTTTTTCTTTTTGTCAATGGAAATTAGATATTTAGTTCCTTTAATTTATCATGTTTAAATATAATCATTAAAAAATCTCCGACTTATATATAAACACATCTCGTGAATCATTCGTAGTTGCAAAAACACGGACGCAGTCACAGACACTAGCCGCTCTCTGATAACCACCACCACCGACGGCGATAAACCATGAAGTTACATTTATACCCTCGACTTCATCTGTCACTTGTCTTCTTCTTCTTCGTCTTCTTTCGTCGGACGATATCGTCGAACCACCACGATTACTCCGATGCACTCTCCAAATCAATCCTCTTCTTCGAAGGACAACGCTCTGGTTTCCTCCCAAACGATCAACGTATGACGTGGCGGCGGAATTCAGGTCTCAGCGATGGTTGGACACACAACATCGACTTAACCGGCGGTTATTACGACGCCGGAGACAATGTCAAATTCAATTTCCCGATGGCTTTCACCACCACAATGCTCGCTTGGAGCGTGATTGAATTCGGAGAATTCATGCCTCCATCGGAGCTTCGTAATTCCCTCGTTGCTCTCCGATGGAGCTCTAATTACCTCTTGAAATCCGTTTCTCAGCTACCTAATCGCATTTTCGTTCAGGTCAGTGGTTTAATGGCGATTCAATTTCGTAACTGTTTTTTTTGTGCCGGTGAGTGGCATTTTTAGTGAATAAGCAAGTATAGGGAAGGGTAATTTGGGAAATTAAAATAGCAAAGATTTAGGAAACTGAATCGTTTTGGTTTGCCGTGAAGAGAAACTAACCCGTGAAGTGGCTGTTAACAGTCTTTCTGCATTTATCTTTCTTGTTGTTGCGTCACACTTTTTATTTCTTTCTCTCTTTTATTTATTTCTTTCTTAAATCATTATAATCTATTCCATAATTAAGATTTTAATAACTAACTCCATTACAATAATCGGAAATGGCATGTAGCATAGCGTCAAGCGTTGGTTATTAGGCTAGTTAGATGTGGCCTAATATAATCTGCTTTTGAGAAAAAAAAAAAAGTACACTACAATAATCTATTCGTTACTATGAATTTACATATTCTTTAGTTTAGCTGACAAAGTAAATGTCAATTTATTTTTATGAACAACTACTATTATTATGAGAATATTTTTTTTTTAGTAATATTTTTTTCTGTCAATTTCTTGTAGTATACAATAAAGAACTTTGTTGAGTGTAGTTGAACCGATCGCATGGATATTGATAAGAAATAATTATAGTCGTCATTGATTATAAAGGTCGTTACATAGTTACATCATATTTTAAATGATCTCAATGATCATTTAATAATTAGAGTCTATACGATGATGGAGACTTCTTCAACAGAATCATATAATTATTCTCTTTGTTCCAATATTGGAAAAATCAGACTAACATAGATGATGTTGATGTTGTTAGGTATAGTAATCATCTTGATTTATGTTTAGAGATTGTGAGTATTGTGATTACGAAAACTAACTAAAGTTTGGAAAAAAATAAACGAACGTGTGATAGGTAGGTGATCCAATTGCAGATCATAATTGTTGGGAAAGACCTGAAGATATGGACACGCCAAGGAATGCTTATGTTGTCAATGCCCCTAATCCGGCAGCCGAAGTCGCCGGAGAAATTACCGCAGCCTTCTCAGCCGCTTCCATTGCTTTCCGGTCAGCTGATCCAGGCTACTCTCAGACATTGATCCAAAATGCTGTTAAAGCTTTTCAGTTTGCTGATATGTACCGTGGTGCTTATAGCAGCAATGATGATATCAAAAATGATGTTTGTCCTTTCTACTGCGATTTTAACGGATTTCAGGTAAACATAAATTTCAATTTTTGTTCTACTAAAGTTGGTAACAATGTTTCAACACGTAAAACTAAGTTTTCTAATATTTGATTTGATATTTTTGTAAAAATGTTGGTATGGGTAGGATGAGTTATTGTGGGGAGCAGCTTGGTTAAGAAAAGCGACAGGTGATCAAAGCTACCTTACTTACATAGAGAGTAACCGTGAGACTTTTGGTGCTAACGAGAACGTTGATGAATTTGGCTGGGACAATAAAGTTGGTGGACTTAATGTTCTCGTTTCAAAGGTTAGTTCTCAATTTTTAACTATATGCCGAAGATATCAGTAGGGTAGTTGACAAAAAAAACAAAACTATATCAAAGTTAGGTGCATAATTTTTATAGAATACTAAAAAAGTTAGTAGAAACACGAGTCTTGCACGTGCATTTAAAAGCAAAGCTGTGTTCTTTTCTTTACGTGTACGTGAATCCTGAGTGATCCGTTTTTCTTTTTCCTAATTAACCAAACCGGTATGATGAAAACTGATGAAATTGCGGTTTAATTTAATGTCGGTACAGGAAGTAATAGAAGGAAATATGTACAACTTAGAGGCGTACAAGGCATCAGCAGAGAGCTTCATGTGTAGTCTGGTCCCTGAATCTTCAGGACCGCACGTTGAATATACTCCCGGTGGTCTACTTTACAAGCCCGGTGGTAGTCAGCTCCAACATGCAACCACCATATCTTTCCTCCTCCTTGTTTACGCTCAATATCTTTCTAGAAACTCTCTCTCCCTCACTTGTGGCTCCCTCACCGTTCCTTCTGATTATCTCCGACGTTTGGCCAAAAAACAGGTTAGACCGGTTTTAGTTGGTTTATGTCTTTTAACTGATTGTAGTATATAATTGATTGTTTATTCATTTTATATATTGTAAACTGAAGGTGGACTATATTTTGGGAGAGAATCCGATGGGATTATCGTACATGGTCGGGTATGGAGAGAACTATCCAAAGAGGATACATCACCGTGGCTCATCATTGCCGTCTATAGTGGATCATCCAAATGCCATTGGGTGTAAAGATGGATCCGTTTATTTCAATTCAACCGGACCAAACCCGAACGTTTTGGTTGGAGCTGTAGTGGGTGGACCAGGAGAGGACGATATGTATGATGATGTTCGGTCTGATTTCCGGAAGTCGGAGCCAACTACTTACATCAATGCACCTTTTGTTGGCGTATTGGCTTACTTTGCAGCCAATCCTGGTTTTAGTTGACCTTATAAAATTGAAACATTAGTTGTGTAAAATTGGACAAGTACGGGAGTGCAGTTTTTTAGAAGTCTCCCATATTGTCTAATCAAAGAAAGAAGAAGTTTTTATAGTTAACCTTAATAAATAAAACTATATGCTTATTCTTTTATCGGTGACGTATTTTTTAGTGTGTCCGTATTTTTCTATTATATTGTTATCAAAAGAAAAATATATAATGGTTGCTAAAACAAGAGAATATTCTGCCGTTGCAAATGACATTTAGCCTAGTGGCATGCGGTAAGTCCATTTAAGGCAGCGCATTTGCATAACCCGAGATCGAGTCCCCATGCCTACATTATGTAAAAATTTGACTATTGGGCCGGCCAGTTATGGCCCAATATAATGTGCCGTTGACAAAAAAAAAACAAAAGAATATTCTTTTGTCAACGAGAGATCTCATAATTCATAATTATATTTAATATCTTGGAAACCATAATCGATATATGAATTTTTTAGTTGTAGAGAACAAACAAAAAGTAGGCTAAACAGAAATTGATTATAGTCTGAACCACTATGATTGAACAAATTATTCATTGATATAGTCAACAAATTCCATAAAATAGCAAGAATATAATCGAAAACTACCTTGCAACTGAACCTAATAATAGCGGTTGGTTATAGACAGATACTAATAAATGTAAGGTACAAAATTATTACTAATTTAAATATTTTTATTAACAAAGTATTTTTGCTTCAGTTTGGATAACGCCAACAATTATGGAAAATACAACCAACGATGATTTGATGATTTAAAAAAACAAATATCTTATTTCAAATAATATATAATCATAAAATAAAATTAACAGAAGAAGTTATATAGACACGTTGACATTGTGTAGAGAAGTAAAAGAGCATGATTGCGTTATGAAATAGTACTAGCAAAATCCATAAATAAATACAGAGATCTTACGGTGAATTTTTGCACCTCATCCAATATATAAAAACATTGAGATTTCACATAATGCCTGTAAATTAATAAATTTTAAATTAACTTGTCAATAATGATATCTAATTTAAATATAAATGTTCTCATTATATACAAAAAGATATGTAGAAAAAATGGATTTTTCTTACTACAACGGACAATATTATGAAAACAAGTGACCAGTCTATCAATTTTCTATAGACAAAACATTATTAAGAAATATTACAAAAATTTTGTGGTTAAGTGGTAAAAGATGAGTTTATAAAATACATTTATTTTTTTAGTTATTTTTACATGGATACCGATCCATGCTTTCAACCCATTTGAATATCCAGAAGAGAAAGTCTATCTATGAGCTGCACTATCCCAGATAAATAGTCTAACACCCTCTCATAAAACTTGAGAATTCTTGAATTTAAAATATATTATTCTTATTTAAACATAGTTTTATTGGATAAAAAAGGAAAATTAAAGTCAAACAATATTATAGTTTTTTTTAAAAATCAAAATGTCATGTACAGAAATAAAATTTGGATAATTTCTTTTTTTGAAAACCCTAGAGAATTGTAACTAGAAAACTATTATGAGAATATTTTTTTTGGTTAAAAGAACATGCATGGATCGTTACCAAACCAATACGTATTGGTTGCTTACCAAATAAACCCAAAATACGTGTACGTTAAACCAGGTACGTAGGTAGTACCTATCTTTTTGTAGAATTGTATGCGAAATAAAGAGAATAGGATATAGAAATTGAGAAAAACAGGCTGGAGAATATAGAGAATGAACATAAATGTCTTATTCATTTTTTTTTTCTTTTTTTTTGTCAACGGCAAATTATATTGGAGCACAACTGACCGGCCTAATAACCAAATTCCTACATAATGTAGGCAGAGAGACTCGATCTCGGGTTGTCTTATTCATTAGGTTAAGAGAATAATACAAAATATATAGAAAAGGAGAAGTTACCTTAAAAAAATGAAATATACAATATTAGACATTAGGAAATTATAGCATTTTCCTATTACATGGTTTTGCCTTATTCTCTAATACTTTTGTCTATAAATATGAACCGTTCGCAGAACAAAATACCAAAACAACGAAATCTCAGCTAAATACAAGCGAGCTAATATATTTAGTAACTAAAAGATGATATCTTCTATGCCGAAGACAGATGATCTAGTGGTGTGCAGTAGTAAGAAAAAAAAAATGATATCTTCGATTTACTTTTTAAGTGTTTTAACACTTCTTCTTCTCCTTCTACCAACGAGAATGGCGATGACTCACGATTACTCGGACGCTCTTACAAAGTCAATCCTGTTCTTCGAAGGTCAACGCTCTGGTCGTATCCCAAACCAACAAACGATGTTGTGGCGTCGTAACTCCGCACTCAACGACGGGAAGAACCTCAATGTTGACCTCGTTGGTGGTTACTACGACGCTGGAGACAATGTTAAGTTTCATTTTCCGATGGCTTTTACGACCACTATGCTTGCTTGGAGCTCTATCGATTTCGGAGCTTACATGTCTCCTAATGATTTCGAAAACAATCTCGTTGCTCTCAAGTGGGCCTCTGATTATCTCCTTAAGACTGTTTCTAATCTCCCTGATCGCATCTTCGTCCAAGTACGTACATTTATATACATATCTTCTATATAACATTCACATTTATTATTGGAAATACTTTGGGGAGCAAGATATGTATCTTGCGGACCAAATCATCTTAGCCACAAGAACTCAGTGATGAATTAAAGCTCTGAATCCAACCGAAGAATATTCTCTTAGATCTTATTATAAAAAGAAAATTCTCATGATTTGATGTTATCAATGATAAATACTATATATGGAAATTTTCCTAATCCACATCTATGAAAATATTTTTTACTAGTTTGATTTCATATTGGGCTAGTTTTATTCTCCAAGATATCTCCAATATCACCATACATACCGTTATCAAGAATTTTGTTTACGATATCATGTATACATGGGTAATAGGGTGGAGTAGAACTCGAGAAAAATGGTGAATAGATATTGTAATTTATGCTTACACACTAACAAGATTGATGGTATAGGTAGGTGAAGCACAAGCGGACCATGATTGTTGGGAAAGACCGGAAGATATGGACACACCACGAACAGCTTTTGCCATAAGTGCACCAGAACCAGCCTCTGATTTAGCCGGAGAAATCGCGGCAGCTTTAGCAGCTGCTTCGATTGCATTCAAAAAATCCAATCCGACATACTCTAACGTGTTGCTCAATAAAGCTGTAGAAACATTTCAGTACGCAGATTCACATCGAGGTTCTTATACAGAAAACCCAAAAGTGAACCGAGCCGTTTGTCCATTTTACTGTAGTATTAATGGATATAAGGTATATATATCTTGATTACTCAATTTGGAAATTAGTTTGATGTCGGCCTTGTTCGTTTGCTGGTATCTGACGACCGCGACCGCGACCTAAAAAATAATTGTCGCTGATGGTAAATTAGTAATTTTAAATTATAGTCATTGTAACTCGCTAAATAAAATAGCGATCAAAAATTGTAATCGCTGGTCGTTAGCGACTGTTCGCGGTCAAACGAACAAGGCCATCATATATAAATCATGATCATGTTAATTTTTCATATTTATAGGATGAGTTGTTATGGGGAGCTGCGTGGCTTAGAAGAGCAACCAGAAACGAGTATTATCTAAAATACTTAGTGGAAAACCGTGAAGCTTTTGGTGCAGATTTAAATTACTTGGAGTTTGGTTGGGACAACAAATCTGGAGGTGTTAATGTCCTCATTGCTAAGGAAGTGTTTGAGAAGAATGATGATGAGAGTAATGAACTAAGAGAATACAAAAACACAGCAGAGAAAATGATGTGTGCATATTTACCAGAAACGAATGGTCCACACATGAGTTACACTCCAAGCGGTCTACTTTACAAATCAGGAAGCAGCCAGCTCCAAAACACAGCTTCACACTCATTTCTTCTACTAACATATTCTGATTATCTCTCCAAATCCTCTCTGTTACTCAATTGCAGCACTAACATGAAATTTCAACCAGATTCTCTTCGTCGTATTGTAAAGAGACAAGTGGATTATGTTTTGGGAGATAATCCAATGATGTTGTCGTATATGATTGGGTATGGTGAGAAGTACCCGAAACAGATCCACCATCGTGGCTCGTCAATACCGTCTGTTGTTGATCATCCAATTGCGTTTGGATGCTTACAAGGATGGAAATATTCGAATCACCCAAACCAGACCCTAACGTTCTTGTAGGTGCGGTCATTGGAGGACCTAACGTTGATGATCAGTTTATTGGAGGTCGAAGAAATGCTAGCGAGACCGAACCCACTACTTACATCAATGCACCTTTTGTTGGTGTCTTTGCTTACTTTACAAACAATACCAACTTCTCTTGATGTTCATTTCTTTCCCAACTTTTTTATTATTATTATGTGTGTGTGATCTTCTACATATATTGATTGAATTAATTTGAAATATATAAACACAATTAGGCATGAGCATAAACTCGATATCCGAACCGAAATCGATCCGAAAAAGAGTTACCGAACTCAAACCGAACTCGAAAAAATACTTTAATGGGTCCTATATTTATATATCCGAAAATTGAAGCCGAACCAGAACCGAACGGGTACTTGATATATTTTAATTAAATTTAAGTCTTTATGGACTTATTTCTATTAAATATTTACTTATTTTAAGTTTTTATATGGATTTATATATAAATACCCGAACCCGAACCCGATCTCTACCCAAACTGAACCCGGCACAAAAAATAAAAATATCCAAATGGGTCTTAAATCAATAGAACCGAAAACCCGAAAAAACCCGAAACGAACCGAAACGCACAGGACTAAACACAATGCATGCATGCATATATACATACATTGATTAGTGCATGTGTTTTGTAACGTATTTTCACTTAATTAAATAAAAAGTTTCTTTCTTTAGCCAATGTTTTTCTAATAGGACAAACACTCACACATCCACATTTACTATGTTTAAAATTAACATATAGAGTGTAATCATACTTTTATACTCGTTATAAAAAATGTTAATTTTGAACTCTTTATTTCAATAAAAAAATTAGTAAAAACATCAATTTTACATGCATATCCTTAAAAGTTACAAACCCTTAAATATAAGAGTACAAATAATTCAACTTATATATTTGACACAATATAAATGGCCCATATTGACGACCAAACATTATGTCTACCACTTGTATTAATTCATCCATAAGTTTATTTGTTGCAGATATAATTATATGCAAAAAAATCAAGGGTGCTTTATTTCGACATTTTTGGGATCATATCAACCAATACCAATTAGTATGGGGCCTTTCTGTAAATATTTCAGATATTTTGGGATTTTACAAAATAAATAAATGAAGTTACGGGCTTTGTCCCGAAAACGGCGTCGTATTCTTCACAGGTTAAATCAAGTATTCAACATCGTCTCGGAAGTTTCAAAATTTCTTTTCTTCTTCTCTTTGAAATTAGGGTTTTCTGGAATTGAAAGGTTAGTCATTTTCTTAGTTGCTTTCTAGAATTAAATTACTCACTAATCATGGAACCCCGTCTTACTGCTTGCGAATTTGACGTCTGTATACTTTGATTCCTTTCGTTATATATGTACCAATGTGTTCTCTGTAATCTTTGATTCTTTTGCGTCAGAAATTGAGACACTTTACTATGTCACTATTGGTGGTGAAGAAAACGCAGACTTGGGCTTTCATTGATACTTCTATAATTAGTCACCGATTCAATGCACATCGATATAACTTTGTTCTTCTGCACTTTTTGCTAGCATAAGTTTAGGAATTTATATGTCTTGGAGAATCTATGTTACTGCCTGAATTTTCTAACATCTGTTATAACATGAATGATCTGGATGTGCTTTGTAGCCATGGCTGAACGAGAAGACGCATCAGAGGTTTCTCTTTCCGTTAGAAACGAGGATGATATTTCTCCTGAATGTTTAGCTTGGGCTGATTCCTGCATCAATAGTTCTCCAGATGAATTAAACAACAGTAATTGGGGAACTTTTAGAGATGCTTTAACAGAAATCATCGATATCCATCCCGAAATGTTTGTTCCAACATCGACAAGAACAAGAAGTGTCTTCTCTCTAGATGAGGATATGACTGAAATTGAATCAAGTGGTATGCAGACATTTGTACCGGAAGTTGATTCAGCGAACAGTCAAAAGTATTCATCGAATGAAGAAGTCAGCGAGATTATATCTATGATAACATTTGAGTCAGACCCGTCAAAGAATTCCTTACAAGATCATTATTTTCCGGAGTCCATAAGTGAGAAGGGAACTAGTGAACCAGCGGAAGATCTGACCACAGATCTTGGAGGTGTTGAAAGAATGAAGAAGAGGGGTCATTGAGCAATGGAGATGCGGAAGAAGAACCAGAGTCAGTATTGTCTCAAGCCTTCAAGGATGATTTCATGAACGCATACATTCAAGATAATGTTGACAATTCAAATGGATCAGATGAGCCAGTTAAAGTAAGTCCACAAGAGATTTTCAAGGTGTGGGATCTCGGGATTGTGGGGGTTGATTATGACGAAGATGAGTTGGTGCTGCAGCTGAAGAAAGCTCTCGATGATCCTTTCACGGTCCAGCCTCTTCCACAGTCACTGAATAATGATCAAACTGTTGCGGACAAAAGCAGTATTGATGATCTAATTGCTGGAATCTCTGATCTATCTCTTGCAGAAACTTGTGAGTGAAGATGAAGTTAAGTATGTGTTCGTTTGACAATAGAGTATCATTTGCTTTACTACTGCTTAACCGCACAAACCGGAAATCTCAAAACCTGGTAGACCAAACCGAAGGTTTTAAAGGTCAATTTGGTGCTTCTTCCAGGTTTCCAACCTCCAACCATTTGGCCACCTGTTGAGCAATAGTATCGATGAGATAACAGTCCCTCTCGACCGTTGATGTAGACATCATAATCTCGTAAAATCTCAATGCTTAACCTCAGCCTTAAGAAACCGCAAAGAATCACATCCTCACAAAGTCTTTTCTCTCTGGATGTAACTCTTGGGACGCATCTTCTGCTCTAAATTCTAAAAGTGATTTTTAATGGCTTTCTTGTCTTCACTGTGACCATTGAAGAAATATTTGCATCTCCAAATTTATGAAGAAAACATAATATATGCAGAGGGCCATCATAGTGAAATCTCTTTCCCAATCCAAAGGTCTTCTAGTGTATGTGTGTAGATGACGTGGTGAATTCTCTATTGTCAAATGTTTAGACTTCATAATCAACTCTTAAAACATTCAGAATTTTTATGAACCTCATGATTCTTCTTTCTCTTATCAAAAACACCATTTTTGTAACTTTAGTTGAAAATGATACGTTTGTCTTATGTTTTTTTTGTCCTCTAGTTCAACATCATGACAACATGTATAGTAATACAAGAGATAGAAAATTCAAGTAAAAAAAGTTATAAACTAATTAATGTTGGTATGGTCTACATATCAATTCTTGAGGTTTTTCATGCATGCTAATATGCTATTTTATCTTATATAAAATAAAATAAAATCAAAGAAGTAAACGTCTTGAACCAATCAATACTATAAAAAGGTACTTATTCGATTATTTCCGTATAAAGAAACAAAAATCAAGCGAATTTGTAATGAGAGGCATTATAGAGTATTGATGATTTGATTCTCTGGTTGAAGAAAAAGAGAAAAATTGGAGAGAGAGATTGAAGATTACGATACACGTGGCGGGGTGTTATTGGCAATGTCACAAGAACCTCAAAAGAGTGATCTTTTGAGAAATATAAATCCAAAAGAAGGAGAGTGAGGTGGTGAGAGATAAGGTGTTTGTCATAAGCTTTGACTCTGAGTCTCTCAAAGTAACCAAAGGCAGAGAATTGAGATAACACAAAAGCAAAAATGGCATCAACCTCACTCCTCAAGGCTTCTCCGGTGTTGGACAAATCGGAATGGGTCAAGGGACAAAGCGTTCTCTTCCGTCAGCCTTCTTCCGCCTCCGTCGTCCTCCGCAACCGTGCCACTTCCCTCACCGTCCGTGCAGCTTCCTCCTATGCCGATGAGCTTGTTAAGACTGCGGTAAGTCACCTCTCACACTCACTTTCAATTATCCCATCTTCTTTGCCATGTCTTTTATCTGCATGCTTGAGTTGGAATCTATTTTGATTCTTTTGATTTTTGGGTCGGAGTAGAAAACAATTGCGTCTCCGGGACGTGGAATCTTGGCGATGGACGAGTCGAACGCGACTTGCGGGAAGCGTTTGGATTCGATTGGACTAGAGAACACTGAGGCTAACCGTCAAGCTTACAGGACTTTGTTGGTCTCTGCACCAGGACTTGGACAGTATATCTCTGGAGCAATCCTGTTTGAGGAGACTCTGTATCAATCTACAACGGAAGGAAAGAAAATGGTGGATGTCCTCGTTGAGCAGAAAATCGTCCCTGGTATCAAAGTTGACAAGGTAACTAAAAGCAAAAGTGTAGAGTAGCAACATGCTTAGTGTTTTTTGATTGGAGGAATCTAAATGAGTTGTATATATGTATGGAATATGTAGGTGTTTGGTGCCAACTTGCTGGATCGAACAATGAGTCATGGTGCCAAGGACTAGACGGTCTAGCCTCTAGGACTGCTGCTTACTACCAACAGGGTGCTCGTTTCGCCAAATGGTAGACTGCATTACTCTCGTTTCTGATCTCATTTACTACCCTGAAACATACCTTTAGCGATTATTTAAGTGGATTATTCTCGTCTCTGATTAGGCGTACTGTTGTGAGCATTCCCAATGGCCCGTCTGCTCTTGCCGTCAAAGAAGCTGCTTGGGGTCTTGCTCGATACGCTGCCATTTCACAGGTATAACCTCATAGCTTTTCCTCCAAGTAACAGATCAAACCAGAGTCTTTTAAGGTATTCACACGTGAATTGCATTATTACAGGACAGCGGATTGGTTCCAATTGTGGAGCCAGAGATCTTGTTGGATGGAGAACACGGACATTGGACCGGACATACGAAGTAGCAGAGAAGGTTTGGGCTGAGGTTTTCTTTTACCTTGCTCAGAACAATGTCATGTTTGAAGGTATATTCGTTATAGGGTGCTTATACAGCTTGTTGATTATATCACTGAGGTTATATCAATTTATCATTTTACACAGGTATTCTTCTAAAACCAAGCATGGTGACTCCCGGAGCTGAGGCTAAAGACAGAGCTACTCCTGAACAAGTTGCCTCCTACACCCTTAAGCTCCTCCGCAACAGAATCCCTCCGCCGTCCCCGGAATCATGGCAAGTTCTATCCTTCACAATAATTCACAGATAAAACAAAGTGTTCTATTTGATACAACAGAAAACTGTAAACCTAATATTGGTTGCTTGAGGTTGAAGTAATGTTTGTTATGTTTTGTTTTTTGCAGTTCTTGTCCGGAGGACAGTCGGAGTTGGAGGCAACACTGAACCTGAACGCAATGAACCAGGCACCTAACCCATGGCACGTGTCCCTTCTCCTACGCACGTGCGTTGCAGAACACCTGTCTGAAAACATGGGCCGGGAGACCAGAGAATGTGAACGCAGCTCAGACAACTCTCTTGACCCGTGCTAAGGCCAATTCGTTGGCTCAGCTCGGAAAATACACAGGAGAAGGTGAGTCCGAAGAGGCTAAGGAGGGTATGTTCGTGAAAGGCTACACCTATTGATGAAAAGATCGATGATGCTGTGATAAAGAGATGAAGCAGATGTTTCATTACATTTGTTTTTGCGTTTGGTGTTATTATCATGTCAAATCATTATTTTCTCTGTTTAATTTTGCACTAGCTACTCCTTTAAATAATTTCTACTATATTGAACTTATCTATAAATTGGCCTAAACAGATATTCAATATCGGACAGTGCAAAAAAAACATGTCATTGTTGTATTTGGATCTATATTTTCAAGAGGATTATTCCTATATATAGAAAAGCAAAGGAAACATAAAAAAAAAGAATATTAAGAATTGAGATATTAGCTTAAATTCGTGAGATTACAGATTCAGAATATTAGCTTACACATTCCTGAGAGACC
>JAKUCM010010216.1:0-17326 GCA_023374145.1 Lepidium sativum
GTTCTAAGTGTGAGGGAGCGTTTTGTGGATCTTGATTTATGTTTCAGACACGATTGCTTAAAGAGAAGAAGACAAGTGAATATATTTACGTTTAGGAAACGTCACTTTCGATTTTCACAAACAAACAATGAAACTAATGATCTCTCGTATCGTATTTTGACTGAAAGAAAATATCAGACAAGAGTAATTGATGGAGAATCGTATCTACTTTCTCACCTCTCACTTTTCTTTTCTCTTCCATTTTTGATTTTTTTTCCGCATTGTTTTCTAGCTTTTAACAACAATATATATTATAAAGAAAATTCTTATAGTATGTAAATTTTTTTATGACTCAATTTTTTACGAATAAAATATTTAATTCATAACTCAAACGTCAAACTCTATATCACACCAAATTATGCGGTCACATAGAACCAAAGAAAATTTTTAGGAAAAAAAAATTCATCTAACAAAATTTAAAACATAACTGTTATTCAATGATCAAAAGATTTTTTTTGTCAAAAATTAGATCTACAAATTCGATTTATAACTTAAATCCTTTAATTTTCCATACTTTAATATTTATTTATCAGAAATTAAATATAAATTTTTAATTTATAGTTCAAATTCTAAATTGTATCCTACATATTGTTGCAATTACATAAAGTTAAATTTTAGTGAGAAAAGTTATAAGAATAGACAATTTTTCATCTATTATGATTTCACAACAAGGAATGTCATTTATTGATCTGCACGTCTTTTTAATGAACGAATGGATAATAAACTCTCATTTGCAAACCATATTTTCTTAAACTTCATGAGTCAATAGCACGCAGTAATAAACTCTATTTGTAAATCATATTTCTTAAACTTCATGAAGTCAATTGCACACAGGATTATATGACTACGTAGAATTGAATTTCTGATAAAAAAAAATACAAAAAATAAATATTTAATCACTTGATCAAATAAAGAATGGTCTATTGTTCAAACGGAACATATGGATAGTAAAGAATCCTTAGTAGTTCACGCTGCCTTTGAAAAGTCTTCATTGGCTTTTCCCTCCACATCTAATCTAAGTTTCACAGGTACAAATGTTTTGTGGACGCTTCCTGGAAGAACACCGACCATCATTCGAGTTTAGGTTGGTTCTTTTTTTCCAGATTCAGTGGGAAGAGAGCTCATGGACGCACACCAATTTACCAAAGTCTTTTGACCCTTCATGCAGAGTTGAGGCTGTTCTTTGGGCAATGGAGTCTCTCCGGCAGCTACAAATCACGGAAGTGGAGATTTCAACAATTGTGAGACAATTTTGAAGCTATTGAACCATCCAGAGGAGTGGCCGGTTTTTCCTTGACTACCAAGAAGAGTTCCTCATGCTAAGTTCCTTTTTAATAGTTTTGCTCTTTCAATCATTCTACGAGCTTTTAATCATAGATCAGATACTCTCGCCTGTAGAATAAGGGAGTCTGCCTATAATTTTTTATGTACTCTTCCTCTCTATTTTGTGATAATATATTTTCTGTTGATAAAAAAATTTTTTTTACTAAAATCTTGATTTATGATTTTTAATATTTTGTTTTCGCATATAAAAAATTCACGATATCTAGAAGAAACACAATATTTTATGTGGTTGGATCCTACGTAATTCTGAAACAATAGTGCATTCTCAAATAATTCTGAAACTTAAAAAATGAACTTTTGTTTTTTTTAATGAGTAAGAAGAAAAGGCAGTGGGCTATGAAATATGGTGAATGACTTCCATATATTCGTCGTGTCCAAGAATTATAAATTATTTGGACCATATTGGATCACTTCAATTATTTATTTATATTCCTCTCTCTCTAATTATTATCACCAAATAATGTGTGTGTCAGTGTGATGTATTCAAACGATATCGATTTTCGTATTTAGGTAGGGCACTATAGTATCTACTAGGGTTTTACCAAAAAATAAAAGAAGAAAAGCAACAAATGAAGAATTTGATTCAATTAAATTATTAAAAATAGAGAAAAGAATATCTCTAGAAACAGTACTACGGTTTTAGAAGACAAATCAGTCATAAAAAACTTATATCGGTGTTCTATTTTTGTTGTTAAAATTTATATTGGTGTTAATAAATTGATATGAATATTTTTTCGATCAAATGATTAAATGCTCACATATATAGTTTATTCTTTCAATAGAAAGTTGTGTTTATCTCACACAAATATAAAATTATTTTGGGGTTTGGAAGAAATTTGAAATATCCATCGAATTTTGTCAATTTAACTATTAATTATTTATATATACATATTAATCCATTAATTAGTTAATATTTTCACTTAATCTTATTTTGCTGAATTTTTTCAATCTATGTTTTCTTATAAATTGGATTTTGTTGGTCAAATATTGATAGAAAAAACTTTCTCGTATCCTTGGTTTAGTTATGACGTTGGAGTATGTCTTGAAATCTTTTATTTTTTTATTCTAAATGAGACTATTTTTGGTAATGTATGTTTTCATTATGTATTCTTGATATTAAAATTTATATGTATATAAGATAAAGTAATTTAGGGGAGGAACAAATCCACCTATAGAGTACGAGCTAGGATTTTGTTTTGTCGCCATGTTGCGCACTATTCACGATTTACGATCCCATCTAATTTGTACTGGTTTTAATGGTTTCCAACATTAAGAATACTCTTTTATGAAACATAAGTTTTGCAATTTTCAACAAATAATTGTACAAATATGTTTGTATTCATTACCAAGAAAGGACTTCGTTTATGTAGTTATTTTTCCGCAACAAATCTTAATCGGTAAAAACCTCATTTATAATTTAAACACTCTAAACTCATAATCCTATTATATAGGGTTATACGAGGATTATTTATGCAATTTTGAAATCAAATTTGATTTTAGGTGATTAATTATATATATATATATATATTAATCTTTATAGTATAGATATTACCTTGTTCTTTTGGTAATTTGGAAGGTTTCCAAATTTTATAAGAAGTGTATGCATTATTTTTTTGGGTGGTGTAGTTCATAAATAGAATTTTATTTCTAAATAGTTAAGTAGATCGAAAACGTAGATTTATGTTTGTATAATGTAGTCCGGAAAATGTAATTTTATTTTGCATAAAAAAATCTAACCATCACACTTTTAGAACCCCTGTTTGTTCTCAAAAACTAGCCCACAAACTCTTTTTCTGAATGTCACCTTGTTATATTATAATTTTATCATTTCTTAGAATATATCGTTTATAAATTTTTTCTCATATATATATATTGCTCAACATTATTTAGATGTTGCATACAATTCTGATTGGCTAAATATTTGGTCAAAGAGAGCGACCTCATAAAGAATCTAAAGGTAGCCAACATACAAAGACTAAATTTTTTATAATATATATATATATATATATTACATTTTAAACCTGAATGATTGGTTATATACGTAACGACGCACAAAAAAATAGTAAGCTTGAATTAAGTTTTAGTTTTATGAGGAAATTAATAGGGCAAAAAAGGTAATTTAATGGAAGGTGTCATGTTGAGGATATGATTGGGAGAGAACGTCATGGTCGTAAACGTCCACATACTTAAAAATAAATGAATCACCAATATTTTGGTTCTACTTAAGCCACAAAGAAACCTTTTTACATTACCTAATTACCACTTTTAAAAGTTAATGCCTTCTCGACAATTTCAGATTTCACATGAAAAAATTAACCTAATTGAAACCACACCAAAAATTCATTGCGTCACTAATTATTTAGAGGTCAAGTTGGTAGTGGCAAAATGATGAAAGTTATTGGTTCGTACGGTCATTCAACTAAAGATATAAAAAATTAACACAAAATCAGATCATAGGATCCAAATACATAATGGTTAGTAGTTAAGATTTAACAAGATTACTTGAAATAATGATGAAATGTAACAATTTGAATGCATGTGAATTGCTCGGGCCTAGAACCTTTTTGTTTACAAGAAAAAATAATTGAATACATGTCAAAGTATAATATCATTTGAATATCATTGCATGGCTTCCACATCACTTATGGAATCCAGTAATTGTCTTAATTATTCAATCTTACAAAATATAGCTACTGCCAAATTTTATTTAGGGTTATTTACTAATATGATATATATTATATTAGTAAATAACATTAAATACCATTTTACTTTTAAATACCAATATGGTGCGTGTTTTTGGAGTTTTACTATAATGGTGTCCATTTTTTTAAATACCATTTTATTTTTATTTTGTTTGGAAAAAAATGTATTTAGAAAAATGTCATTAATGAAAAATGTCAAAATGCAGCTCTTTGTAGTAGGCTTTAAAGTGTAAATTTGAGTTAGAGTCTACTTGGTGTAATAAACTATTTGTGAACTTGTGGTAGACCTCGAAGTTCTTTATAGTAGACTTAAGTATGGCGCACAAACCCCTCGTAGTAGACTTTCAAGGTATATGTAGTAGATTTTGACATTCATCATGGTAGAGTTAAGAAAATCACCCAGTCCTTTGTGGTGGACTTTAACACCTGACTTTGAGAAGAAAGAAATTCCTATGTGTAGTAGACTTTAAGTGAACGTGTGGTAGACTTCGTATTTCCTTATAGTAGACCGGACGTATGTCAAACAAAGGCCTCGTAGTAGACCTAATAGGCCGGAATTAAGGAGGTGTAGTAGAATATTTTGTCAGGTGTGGTAGACTTTAAAGACCAAAATGGTATACTTAAGTGAACACGTGGACTTTAAAGCATGGCTGTCGGAAAGAAATTCCTTAGAGTAGTAGACCTTAAGTGAATGTGTGGTAGACTTCCAAGTTCTTTTTATTAAAATCACGTATGACGAACAAACCCCTCGTAGTATACCTAATGGACTGGAATTAGGGGTGAAATTTCATTGTGTAGTAGACTTTAATGGGAAGTGTGGTAGACTTTGGACAGCATACTGGTAGACTTAAGTAAACGTGTGGTAGACTTTATAGCATGGGGTTTTGAAAAAGAAATTTCTATGTGTAGTAGACTTCTTCGTACACTTTAAGTGAACATGTGGTAGACTTCCAAGTTCCTTATAGTAGACTCACGTATGACGAAGAAACCCCTCGTAGTAGACCTAATAGACTAGAACTACGGATGAAATTCTATTGTGTAGTAGACGTTTGTGGCAGGTGTGGTAGACTTTGGAGAGAATACTGGTAGACTTAAGTAAACGTGTGGTAGACTTTAAAGGATGGCTTTTGAGAAAGAAATTCTCCTACGAGTAATAGACTTCTTCATTAGACTTTAAGTGAAAAGTCTGGTAGACTTAGAAGTTCTTTATAGCATACAAACGTCTTGTGAACAAACCCTTCGTAGTAGACCTAATAGAATGGAATCAAAGAGGAAATTGCAGTGTGTAGTAGAATTTCATAGCATGTGTAGTAGACTTCGAAGACCATACTGATAGACTTAAGTAAATCACCCAACCATTCGTGGTGGACTTTAAAAGCATGTCTGTGAGAAAGAAATTCCTATGAGTAGTAGACTTTAAGTGAACATGTGGTAGACTTCCAAGTTCTTTATAGTAGACTCATGTATGGCCTAATAGACTGGAATTAAGGAGGAAATTCTAATGTGTAGTAGACTTTCAATGGCAGGTTTAGTAGACTAATTGTATGTATTTGAGTTTGAGTAATACATTTGTATGTGTAGTAGACGTTCTATTTCTGTGTAGTAGACTTAACAACATAAGAAGTGAGAACAGTGTAGTAGACTTTGATTATTTAACCTAGAAGTAAGAAAACAATTTTGCCCATCAATTATTATGGTGTACCACTTCACCCACCTCCTTCTTTTCGTTTATTATGCCGTACACCAACCTCCATAGCTAAAACTCAAAAATGGTACTATTTTCTCTTTTATTTGGATTTTGATTTTTTACTTTAGAGGTATGAAGCAAATCATTTTAGTTTGTGGTAAGTGGAAAGAGGAGAAAGGCGAGTGGGTTTTCAAGGTTGATAACTCTCATGGATGTAAAATAGTTGGAGTGAGTGAAGATGTTAGTTTTGATGATTTCCTCAAGATTGTGTATGAAGATTTTGACATAAATCATGAGATGTATTAGGTCAATTTCAGCTACATGCCAATAGGGCTGATGCAATTCCTACCAAAAGATACACCTCTAGTCATAGTTAATAACACAAGACAATTGGGAGGTTTTGTGCAACAATTCAGGAGGGCGGCCACTCGACTCTGTGTTGAGATTGTGCAAATATCTGATGGTGTAGGACACTCCAAAGTAGCTGGTAGATGTGAGGGTAAATGGGAGGCTATGTCTGGTGGACCTTCTCAGAAAGTGAGTGGATGTTCACAGAAAGTTGGTGGATTTTCGCAGCAATTTGGTAGATATTCGCATAACAATATTAAAAAAGAAGCTGGCCATGTTGAAGAGGATGATGATGAGGAATTCATATTCGATTATTGTGAGGATGTGGATAGTGCAAGTTCAAGTGATGAAGATTTTATAAGCCTTCGAAGGAAGGTTAAAGAAGAAGAAAATTTAAACTTGTCTCAGCAAAAGAAAGAGTTGGGAAATGATGAGTATTTGAGTATAGAAATAAATTCATTGCAATTAGTTGTTGGACAAATTTACTCCACTAAGATTATTTCGGTTCTAGAGAGGTTCGACTATGATGTTGTTAGTTCATCGCCAATCTTATTAGTGGTACAATGTTGGCTTTGAAACTTCAAATGGAGAGTACGGGGATCACATATTGATGAGAGTCCATGTTTCCACATCAGAAAATATTTTCAGGTACACACATGCTCTGTCACCGAGCAATCCGGCCATGCTCGCCAAGCAACTCCAGACGTGTTAGGACATTTATATTTGGATTTTGTGGGTGGTGTTGAGCATTATGTTCTTCCATGTCATGTTGTCCAAGCATTGAACAAATGTTTTGGCATAAAGCTACTACACTAAACATGTTTAATAGACATTTCTTTAAGTTTAGTAGAGTTTACATAACATCTACCAAAAGGTAGACTTTTTGAAGTAGTGAACTGTTTTATAGTGTAGTAGACTTTGTCAACGAATAATACTCGTTTAATAATGTTAAATATTTTAGTAGAGTTTACATAACATCTACCAAAAGGTAGACTTTACGTAATATATCGTTAGTTTGGTGGATGTTACTAATAGTTTAGTAGACTTTTACGGTAGACTATCGAAAACATATTGGTAGATGTTACCCAACCATCTTTCTCTTCTCAAAACAACCATCTTACAGTAGGACCATCACCATGTATTAAGCCCATCTCGGACCATAAATCCTCACTAGCAAGACTTGTATCTTCTTCATCCGGCAACTGACAATTTAGAGTTGAAATTCATAAACGAACTCATTCAAGGAAAACTGAATAGGTCGATTACCTACCATGAACCACATCTCATACTCCTTTTTTGTTTTAAGTTTATTTGCCAAAAGC
This sequence comes from Lepidium sativum, assembly GCA_023374145.1. NCBI lineage: Eukaryota > Viridiplantae > Streptophyta > Magnoliopsida > Brassicales > Brassicaceae > Lepidium > Lepidium sativum. The sequence continues at coordinate 7,443 of JAKUCM010010216.1, forward strand.
TGCTGCAAATGCCTTCCAGTCCATTTGTAATCCGCAGTTGCAAGCTTAAGTAACACTCTTACAGAAGAATTTTGCTCGATGTCAGTGTAAGCATCTTCCCCAATACCCCTCATCATATGCACAAGCTCACTAAGACGACTACGATGGTTAATGCTCTTCTTTATCAATCCCGCAACATCGTCTCGATAAACCCTCAAAGAGTATTTGTTGCTCGCTGCCATAGTTGTTCAGTACATACAAAAAAAAGACAAAAGACAAAGGTCAAACCCTCTGCTAAGTCCACCACATATTCAACTAATCAACCAGAGATGTCTATCAATCAAACATAAGGTTTACCACACATCACATAAAGTCTACTAAACTCTATAAATGGCTAAGACAAAGTCTAGTACTATGTCATTGATTCATAGCAGAGCCTACCAAACTGAAATTAAAGTCTACCAACATTCTCTACCACACTATTTGAAAAGTCTACTATAAGTAAAGCAGTCAAATTTAGTCTATCAATCATGGTCAAACCCTCTGCTAAGTCCACCACATATTCAACTAATCAACCAGAGATGTCTATCAGTCAAACATAAGGTTTACCACACATCACATAAAGTCTACTAAACTCTACAAACGGCTAAGACAAAGTCTAGTACTCTGTCATTGATTCATAGCAGAGCCTACCAAACTGAAATTAAAGTCTACCAACATTCTCTACCACACTATTTGAAAAGTCTACTATAAGTAAAGCAGTCAAATTTAGTCTATCAATCATGGTCAAACCCTCTGCTAAGTCCACCACATATTCAACTAATCAACCAGAGATGTCTATCAATCAAACATAAGGTTTACCACACATTACATAATAAACTCTACAAACAGCTATGACAAAGTCTAGTATTTTGTCATTGATTCATAGCAGAGCCTACCAAACAGAAAATAAAGTCTACCAACATTGTCTACCACACTATTTGAAAAGTCTACTAAACCTTAAGTAAAGCAGTCAAATTTAATCTATCAATCATGGTCAAACCCTCTGCTAAGTCCACCACATATTCTACCAATCAAATAGACAACTCTACCAATCAAAAATAAGGTTTACCACACATCACATAAAGTCTACTAAACTCTACAAACGGCTAAGACAAAGTCTAGTACTCTATCATTGATTCATAGCAGAGCCTACCAAACATAAAATGAAGTCTACCAATATTTTCTACCACACTATTTGAAAAGTCTACTAAATCTTAAGTAAAGCAGTCGAATTTAGTCTATCAATCATAAGGTCAAACCCTCTGCTAAGTCCACCACATATTCTACCAATCAAATAGACAAGTCTACCAATCAAGCATAAGGTTTACCACACATCACCTAAAGTCCACTACACCCTACAAACGGCTAAGACAAAGTCTACTACTCTGTCATTGATTCATAGCAGAGCCTACCACACAGAAACTTAAGTCTAACAATATGCTCTACCACACTTGTTGCAATTCTACTAAACCTTAATTAACGCAGTCGAAATCATTAACAAGTATAAGCGTCTGCCACAAAACATGCAAAGTCTAATACACTTTCAAACAGAAAAAGAGACAGAAGCCAATGTTAATAGAGTATATCAATCATAAGGTCAACCCTCTGCTAAGACCACTAACATACTCTACTATCAATCAAGTGTAAGGTTTACCACACATCACATAAAATCTACTGAACTCTACAAAAGGATAAGCCAAAGTCTACTACTCTGTCATTGATTCATAGCATACCCTACCACAACTAATGCAATCCAATTCATAAACAAGTATAAGCGTCTACCACAAAACTTGCAAAGTCTACTACACCTTCAATTAAAAATACCAAATCATGAACACATAGATATACTATGTTGCAAACTCTACTGCTTCTTACAACGTCTATCACTTACTAATGAACCGACATTCTAAGAGTACAACAAATTTTCGAACAAATCATATAAGATTTCAAAACCTAGATTTGAAAAACTCAGATCCAAATTTGACAAACACAAGAAAACCCGACTAATAGAGGTAACTAGACATGGCCGAAGAACATAAAACCAAAAGGCGATGGTTTACTTACCTGCAACACGAAGAAACGGGTTCGAGTGTAAGAGAGGCGAAGAAGATGGAGAGACGAAGAGCTAGTAGAGGCGAAGAAGATGGAAGAAGAGGCGACGAAGATGGAAGAAGAGGCGAAGAAGATGGAAGAAGAGGCGACGAAGATGGAAGAAGAGGCGAAGATGGAAGAAGAGACGAAGAACTAGTAGAGGCGAAGACCGATGGAAGAAGAGACGAAGAACTAGTAGAGGCGAAGACCGATGGAAGAAGATAGAAGAAAGGAGGAGGAGAAATCGATGAAGAAGGAGAGAAGACAAAAAGTTTTTTTTTCGTTTTAGGTTTAGGTTTTTTTAATTGACATTTTGGTAATAAAACGCAACTGGTTAGTTATTTAAGACTTTTCAATTTCTTTTCCATTTTTCAAACAAAATATACACCATATTAATAATTAGGTATATAATATGTACCCTATTAGTAATTAACTTTTTCATTTATTATAATTCGACCGATAAAAATTAATTTATAATATAAATATATTTTATAATCTACTAAGTGAAATAGTTTATTAACTCATTGTCCTAATCATTTGACTAAAAAACTTGGCTATATGCGATATGGTTCGAAATAATTTTTATCTTTTAAAAATAAAATATAAAATACAACATCAATAATATACCGAAATGGATAGACGCGGATCCCATGCATCATACTTTCCATGAAAAGAAACGTTTATATATATATATATATATATATATATTTTTTTTTTTTATATTAATGGCCACTCGTTGTATATAATTAAATATTTTTACAAAATGAAAATATAATTTAATAATGGCAATAACCAAAAGACGAAACGCTTGTTGCATGAAAAAGAGTTTCAAAGGCGGAGTCCAATAAAATGAGTTTTACGTGTCGCACACTACAATTTTTCTTATTAATATTCCATTTGAAAATAAAACGATGTGGACACCTGCACTAAAATATTACTATATTTTTAGTAATTTGGAGAAATATTTATGAAAATATACCTTTTATTTTCTTTACAGAATCATATAACATAAGCCATATGTTCTATATAACTATGTATAAATTCTTAATTAATTAATTGATATAACATATCTCAAGTTATCATTTTAACAAGTAGTATGTGCTTTTCGTGTTGATTATTATAACTACTAAAAAACAATACAATTAAAATTATGATTATAATTATAAATTGATTAAAAATAGTTATTTTGATTAATTTTTGACGAACAAAAATTTTCAATCAAAGATTTTTGACTCTTCAATTTTAATCAAAAATTAAACAAAACAACTATTTAAACTAATTTATGATTATAATCATGATTAAAATTGAATTGTTTTCTATTTTATCGTCAAAAAGTGATCATAATATTTCAATATTATATCAAATGGTAAAATATCTTGACTATTTAATGACTAAATATGTAATTGGTTAAAAATTGATAATTTTTTGTCATAACTATGTTGACTAAGTTTTTTATCAAATATTTTTGGTCACAATATAACATTTTTTTATAGTGCTATATATTGGATAATTAATCTTGCAAAGAAGAAAATATCAATTTTTTTATTATTATGGTGGTTATGATAATCTAACTAATGACTATGATATATAGGATTCAATATGATATATAGGATTCAATTTAGATTAAATAAAAAACTAAAAAGTTGATTAGACTATAGAATATAGATTTAATATATTTGATTTAATTATTAACAAAAAAATAATAAAGAAAAAGTGCTAATTAATCAAAAATGTTTTTTAGCGGACGCCGACACATCCGCCGTCCGTACACTAACATCCTTTTTGATTTGCCGGAGAGATGCGGTTGTTGTACGGTCCCATAGTTTCTTCCTTTTTTGTTTCTTATTAGTTCACACTTAAACATTTATAAGATCCATCACCTTTGATCTCATTTTGACGTCGAATTTATTAATATATATATATATATATATATACTATCATATTATATTATGTTTTTTTGTATTTGTTTGCTTTTTTTTTTTTTATATTGGGCCACAAATGGTTGGCTCATTAGCCAAGTTCTTGCAAGTGTAAGCGGAGGGATTCGATCCTAAGATATACAAGTGCGCATGTCTTTTGTGGACTTACCACTTGCCACTAGCCTAAATGCCACTTGCTATTTGTTTGTTTCTTTTAGTGTAAACAAATAATACTTTCTGATTTTATTTTTTTTGGTTTTCCTTAAAAATCTCTTTTGCTTAGCTCTACTTTTCGCATTTTCAAATTATGTGACCACCAAAAATCAGCTCCGATTTTAAATCTGTAAAGTAACTTTTACTTAAGTCTGAATCCGTGTTCACTCATATTATTTTTAAATAATAAAATTATATATTTCATTACTAAACTATACATACTAAATTACTAATGAAATTTGGCTTCAACTACTCTTTTGATTATTTGTCAACAGTTACATCGACCACAAATAATTCATGGTCAAAATCTTAACTTCCTAACATATAGCATGGAGCAAACGATGAGAAATATATATTTTTGTTATACATATTAAATAGATTTAATAATATAGATGATTGTTGTTTTTTATTGTAAAAAAACGTGTTGTGTTGTTTTTGGTTATAAGAACAAAACGTTGTGATTTGTGATGTTTTTTTTATCAAATGTATATTATATTGGACCATCGGTACAATAGCAAAATTCCTATATAATGTAAGCATGAGATTCAATCTCGGGTTATGCAAATGTGATGTCTTAAGTGGACTTACTGCCTACCACTAGATTAGATGTCATTTGCGACTTGTGATGTTTAAGTATCATGTTGTTTTAATAATTAACGGCATTGTTAAAGAAGGAAATTTTTTTTTAACGGAATCAAATTTGGGATTTAAAATCTATTAAAATAGTTAAGGGTTTAATTTTTAATACTAAATTCTCTTTGCTTTGAAACTATGCATTTTAACCTAGCACCAATAACTTGGTAGTATAGAAAAAATCATTTATAAGAGTGTTAATTAATCGTTTCTAAGTTTGATTTCAGATAGAAACTAAATTTGATGCTTCGCCAAACGAAAATACAACTTAGATGTTATTATAAAATAGTGCGGTCTGGAGAAAATTCTTCTTCAATTTTAGAATTTTCAATAGTCAAAAGTTCAACTACTAATGATAATTCGAGCGACTAATTTGATTTGATGTGTTGGCAATTGAACTGGCGTAACAACCGGAAGCTTCTCCGGTCCTAACGAAGTTGAGGCTTACCACTAATTTAAAACCACTCAGAGAATCTTTCTTACCAAACTAGATTAACTACCGACCAGACCATAAGCATATTCCCTCTGCCCATTTCTTCCCATTATTTTATTATTCTTTTTCTATATATATAATTAGGCCAACAATACTCGGTACATATTTCAATACCCATTTTCTAATTCTTTTTTAGTCTTTTATTTATGGTGGAGAGTTGTCGAATCCATGATATTAGAATTATTAGTTGATTGGATCTTCTGAATGATTAGATTTAGAAAAACTCAACTTTTAACGGTATTTTAATTTAATATAATTTAATTTTTGGAGTTAGAAAACACCCATATTTCTATTATTAAAATTAAAAAAAAAACACATTGGGAAAAATTGTGAAAATTTAAATACAGAGCAAATGAAGAAGTTTCTCTTTTAGGAAGTAGCAACTTGGAAAGATTCCCAATTTAGTAATCCTCTGTTTTCTCGATCGTCTTCAACACATCTTCTAGATATTTGAACATTCTCTTTCTCAATGTCATTCTCATTCTCCATCACTTCATCTTCTTCTTCTTCGTTGTATTCTTCAGTATCTTCTGACTCAATTGTCTCTTCTTCATTCTCTACAAACTCATCTGAGTCTTTAAAGATAGAGAGACGAAGACGACCATTACTCCGGTCAGCTTGAAAGCATCTGTTACGAGGCAGTGCGTTTGTAGCAGTCATAACCAATCTCCCATCTTCACGATGTGGTTTCATTTGAATGCATTGAAACCCTCTCATAGTAGTCAATGGAGGTGGAAGATCATTAGGGCTTACATTACCTTTTCTACGTTTCTCCATTCTTGTCTCTGTTGATGTTTCTTCGAGGTTTTTGGTCTGTACGTCAAGTGAGAACAGATCATCGATGTCTGTAACATCAGAGCCAGTTTCACTTCCGAGATTCTCAGTGCACAATGCTAAGCTTTGGTCACTCAAAGCTCTAACAGAAGATGAAGGTTGAACATAAGTCTTCTCTTTCTCAGAGCTTGTCTTCTTTGAGGAAAGAGACTGGAGAAAGCTCCAGCCGCTTGAGTCAGGAGCTGAAGAAGCAGGAGCTTTGTTATCATTACGGTTTTGGTTATCTTCTGCATCAAGTAAATGAGATTTGAGAGCTAAACCAAAAGGACTTGGAGAAGATAACCTAAGCCTTAAAGCTCTAGGCTCATTGAGCTGAGACTCAAGATAAGATTGAAACCCTTGTTGATACACAACAGTTCCCATAGCTTTGAAGAGGTTAGAAGAAGGAAAGACTTAAGAGAGGTTATTGAGAGATGTGAAACAAAGAAGCAAAGAGGCTTATGGAAATGAGAATGAGAATGAAGGATAATGAGAGGGAGAGGAGGCCAATTTGTAGTGATTGGAAAGTGAATAAAGTAAATAAAGAAAAATATAGAGAAAAGAGAAGTGACTGTGCAATTTGCAGAGACCAAAGAGGTGGGTAAGAGAGCTTTTTCCACACCACCACTTGAATAATGCAAATTTATTTTTATATTTTAAAAATTTATTTAGTTTTGCCACACAATGCAGATAAGAAGTAAGATGTGTTTTGTGTTTTTGTGTATGTGTAACAAAGAACTCACTGTATGTACACATGATTCAAATTGGAAATTCTTTTTATGTATAATGTTTTACTGTTACAAAAGAAGAAAATTAGTATGAAGACCATACCAGAAACTTTTAATCACGTTTTTGACTCATTTGGCCAAAAAAAGAAGTGAAGAAGAAGACTAAATTAGTCAAAATTGCGTGATCATGAATAAAAGGAGACGGCCAAAAAGAGTACGATATAGAGAAAGCAAAAATTTAAAACAAATAACATTGAGTGAATAATACATTTTGCGTTATATTATGAGGAATCCGATTTTGATCAAACAATTAAATATACTCAAAAATATGTAGTTTAATTGGCTTATCATTTATTTAGTTAGATATTAGGTGGTAAATTCTAATCTTATTTTGCTCTATTTAGAAAATTTAACCTATGAATCAAGTTTTGTTGATTTAATGATTATTTGTTGACAAAAAAATATCAAATAGTTAAATACTTATTTCTGATTTTTTTAAATTAAAACTCGATATTTTTGAATTATATTATTTCATGTAATATTGTTTGTGTTTTGAAAAATTTAAATATAAATTAAATTTTATCGATCTACTTGTTGAAAAAAGATTACAAAAGTTAAAAGCTTGCACTTACGTTTTACAACATTGAGAACTTCGAATCATCTTCCACAACTTTAATTGAATTAATAATGTCTGACTCATTTCCTAAAATTCACATTTAATTTTTTTTAACATAATATATGTAACTGGAAGGAATCGAACCCATGATATTATAGTCATTAGTCGAATCATTTTAATCATTAGACTGAAATTTTTTTTACCAATAATTCACATCTTAAAAATAAAAGAAAAATCAAATGCATAAGAAAAAACAAGTAGGCCACTAATAGAGAGACACGTAATGGAAGTAACATGACAAAAAGTTACAGACATGTTTTGTTCTTTCTTTCATAATTTTACCTTCCAAAAAGTTAAAAAAGAATCTAACAAAAGTTATGAAAGTTTGTCAAAATTTGGTTTCCCCAAATAGTGCAAGTAATTATGAAAACGATAGTTTGTTTCTTTTTCTCTTAATACTCATTTTTTTACACTTAAAGCAAAGAGTCGTGTATCAAACAGGCAAATATATTCAAAACCTATGTCGGGTAATTGTTAGATTCCATTTAAACAACATCATAACACTAGCCCACTAATTGAGAATTTAAATCCAAATACAAAAGAAAAAAATACAAACAAAAATAATATAGGCACTAGTTAAGGAATCAATATTAAGCGGGTGAAAAATGTTTTTGGTAAAATAGTAAATATCACTTTATTTTAATAGAGAATTTAATTCTAAATAATCTCATAATTTCTTATGATAAATAAATTTGCATCATTCAAGTGAAGAGATTATATACCTATGCAAATTTTAAGAGAGAAATGATCATAAACTGAATGTGAGGAAGAAAAAACTCAATTTTCCGACCACTTATAAGGACTTTATATGAAAGAAAATATTCAAAATGTATTTAATTTCGGTCACACAAACAATGAAAGAAACACATCAAATTAAGTGAGTAATGTTTTAGTAAAATGAAACATAATAATGTTTCAACATCCAAAACTTTCTATAACTGGACAATGTTGGGTTAAGTTAAGAGCATCTTTAATAGTAAGAACCTTTTAGGGGTTCTTAACCAAAAAAAAAATCAATTTTTTTTTTTTAAATGAGTCAATCCGGGTTCGTCACGTGGTAAACTGTCATACATTAATCATGCTCTAACATCATACATTGTCCTTTGAAATTTTTGGCTAGACAATAGTAAACTGTCCTTTTTCATAATTCAAATTTGAGGTTAAAAATACCCAAAATTACCCTCTGAAACTCATCTTAGTAGCAGAGTGCTCTTATCAATCTAGTGATTATATGACTTAGCTAATAGTTTAGAAATTTGAGATTCGACTCTACTTCATTGTATTTTGGAGGTTAGAATTAGAAAATGTAGAGATAAACTTGGGTACAAATCGGATTTTGTCTATTCAATTATTGGCAAAAAACAAAACCCATATTAGTATAGGAACCCAAGTGGTAAATGTTTATTTTTACATACTTTTTACTTTGAAATTTAATTTTAGGTAATTTCATAATTCTAGTGATAAAATATGTTTGGGTTATATACTTCAACGTTTTATCAATCTAATCGTTCATGGAAGAAAAGTAAAGAAAACCCATGTTACTATAAAGAAACCGTACGGAAAATTTTCGAAGACAGAGTTTAAGATTCATTTAAGTCGTCAGCAAGAACATAAGTGATTCCCCACTAAACACTTTTCTTTGCTTCTGTCTCTCTGTTAAACAAGATGCTTACGTACTTACATTCAATTCTAAACAACAACATAAAGACACTTTTTGATATCATAGTAAAACAAATACAATAGGGTCACTGACTTTTGCTTAACTCTAAGGCATGTGGCTTTAATTTCATAAAAACAAGTGTTAAACCTAGTACTATACTCTTCTCTTATACTCATACCTTATAGTCTGTCTAACACGAAGCTAGAATGTGTGAGCTGTTCCTATTTCCATAGAGGGTGGTGAGAGATTCATGAGATCTTCCTGGGTTTCCTGTAATAGCAATAAAGCTATAATCTTAGTTTGTGTTTTGTGTTGTTGTAATAAAGAATGTGTAGCTCCAACCATTGATGAACTGTGAGTCTAGTACTAGCTAGGTTTGTGTGCTGTATAACTCTATGATCAACTTTATTCGCACCATTTCGTGTCTTTTCAAAAAAATTGGAGACATGAACAGATGAACTAGATCTTAGTTTATGTTTTTTAAGAGATTTTGTGATTACTTAAAGGATTTTGGTACGAAAGATACCTTCGATTGTATATTATACTTTTACAATAACGAATTGACTGTTTTTCTAGTCAGCATTCTGTTTCTAATATTGGTACTCAGCTTCTATAACAAGAAGCATCTACTATATAT
>JAKUCM010010217.1:0-12911 GCA_023374145.1 Lepidium sativum
GATATACAATTTGACAAGTTGTTTTCAAATTTAATTATTTATAAATTGTTATTAATTCTTAAAAAAGAAAACACGAGGATGAAAATCCACGTGTGGCCTCTATATACGGCATCTTTAGCGGAACCAATTAATATTATAAGCTACTAAATCTTTTTCACGATATGAAAAAATTATAAAAAATGTATAGACAAAAAACATTTATGGATTGACGGAAAAAGAAAAAAAAAACATTTATGGAAGTGTATCAGCATTACTATTAGTGGGCACAAATTGTTTAATGTACGGATTTTATTTAGAGATAATTATCAAAAGAGGAATAAAAGAATGCCGAATATCAACAACAAAATCATCCAATTAGCATCTAATTTTGCATCTACTTTTGACTTTCGATTATTGTACTGAAAAAATATTAATTGAAATCCTTTCTACACTTGGTTTTTGTTTTAATATCTTAGAACTAAGATTTTCATATGTAAAGTAAACAGAGACAATCACTAGTAATAAACGCCATATTAGACAAAAAAGTTTGAAGTGCTATGATGAATTCAGTTCCGGAAGGTAAATTTCCCGTTTTTACTAAATGAATAACAAATTTAGGTTTAATTTAAATAGTTAGATTTTCCGGTTTATAAGCAAAAATACCAAAACTAAAATATGTTTCATAATAAATAGTTTAGTACTTACTGTGTATTCAATTTCGAATTTTTATTCAGTTCCAACTCTGCTTGTTTTAGTTTTGCACAAAAAGATATTTTTATGATGTCAAGAAAACTATCTGTTTTTTTTTGGAAAAAAAACAAAAAAAACTCTGTAACAGCGTAATGAAGATGGAGAGAAAGAGAGAACCTGTTTTTGGGATGAATAATGAATCGATGATCGCTATTACCATCACTATCAGTTTTCCAGTGATCAGATGAATCTAGCCACCGGAATGTCTCCGCTAAAGTGAGTTTGCCTCTTTTCGTTAAAACGTCGTCGTTTGATTCATCTTCTTCTTCATCTGCAATCTCTTGCCGTCGCCGGAGTTGTCCCATTTTCTCTCAAATCGAAATCGAATCTCTCTATTGATCCAATCTCCGGCTATTTCAATGTTTTTCAAAAAAGAAAAAATAAATAGAGTCGATCTCGAATGAATCGTGAATCTGAAATCTGAAAAACAAAACGTAGATCCGATTTCGTTTTTTAGAAGTTGAATATATCTTTCGATGAGAAAGGCGGGAAGATCACGAGAACTTCTTCTTCTTCTTTAGTTCTCGTGACGTTTAGGCTTTCATTGATTTTGTTGAGAATATGAGGTTTTTGTTTTGTTTTTGTTTCTGCTTTGTCTCTCTGTTCCTTGAAATGTATAAGTTAAGGTTTTATCTAGAAGAATCGAATTTTGTTATATAGGACATCACTACATCAGAACATGTCGACACATAACAATTTTATTAATAAAAGTTTCCCTACTTAATTATTAATTTGATGTAATTACGTAGGTTCTAAATTCCAGCTGGTAATTTTGCAAATCTGCGGAATTGAAGATATGAAATTATATATAGAGTGGAATAATCTATGTTGTAACACCCACTTACTTTTTTGGTTATTTGTTCAGACAAAACTTTAAAGTTAAACGTGTTCAGAAAGTTATTTTTGGAATCGTGTAAGTAAAAAAAATAAAAATAAAGTATGTGGTAATTTGTGGATCGATAAACAAATGTTTTAATTTATTCGAATATAATATACCAACCATCGGATTATAAAGTGAATTTATAGACTAAAAACATATATACCACTAAAAATAACAGCTGAGACGTTAAATAGCAACCATCGGAATAATAAAATGGATTTACAGACAAAAAACATATAGAACCTATTAAAAATAACATATGTTAAATAGCAACTATCGGATTAATAAAGTGAATTTATAGACTAAAAACATATAGAACCCACTAAAAATAACAGTCGAAACGTTAATAGCTAATGTAATTTTCTATTATTGTTCCACAATTAATAATCTAGTTTTACATAAAAGCTAATAGCTAATGTAATTTTCTAGTTACATATTTCAAAGAAGATTTATAAGAAAGGAAAAAAATTCTCAAATGAAGCTTATCATGGTAGCCTATAATGTAATAGATAATATATAGTAACATATGCTAACGTAAATATTTGGTTTTGTCAACTCGAAGCTTGTAATAACAATAAAATCTTTGATATGGACACTTAACACGTAAACCAAACATATGGAAAAATTATTATTGAATTCTCACACGTACACCTTCATTAACCCAATATAGGCATTGATAATTATTTTCTTCTTTTATTTTAATAGACGACGTTGAGAGCTTATAAACAGTTCTAATCAATTATAAGTATGTGTAGATAGGATCTGCCACCAAATCTAAAAAAATAAATAGCTTATTACAAAAATATAAATAACTTTTTAAAAGTTAATAATTTTTACACATATATTATATATATAAAAAAATTCATCTCACACTATACAATTATTTTCTTATTACAAATGAGTTCATCAATTTAGAGAATTTCCGTTGGAAATTTGTTTTGTTAACAAAACATTAAAATATATTAGATTAAAAATTAGATATATTTCAAATAATTAAAATCAAATTCATAATAATATTTGACTTCACTTTTTACAACTTACAATAAATATAAACTATTCAATGTGGATATACTATTATTTTCGGTAAAAATGGTAATATTTGTCATTTGATTACTAATTTAAACACTGCAATTTTGTATTCTTGTATTAAAAATTGATATATCTTTTATAATTTTTTATTTTCCTTATATTTATTATATAGTTTATTGTAATATTTTTAATTTTTTGGTTATTCGTATTTCCCAAACTATTTTTTGTATGTGCATCACAATTTCCTGATTTAGTAGGATTTTGAGAATACGTTTTAAGGTCTTTAAACTCCCATACCATTTTTGATTCCCGAAATTTCCGCCCTATTATATAGCGAGAATTATTTGGAAAGTAAACTAACTGTTTTTGATCCAGACCATAATTTTTTGTTCAGTTTTTGTTATATCCAGGACTAGAATAGCGTTGTCTTTTGTGATTTACAAGATCTTATTTATTTATTTATTTATTTATTTTAAAAAGATTTAGACAAATACACCTAAATGATATACACAAACCAAATAACAAAATCCCATGTACTTCAGTGAACAGGATAACACCAATCCATTGACTTTCGATGAACAAATCATTGAAATAACAAAACAAATCTCCATAAAGCCCAAAACGCACCCATTCGTATCTTCTACCTTCTCACAAATGCTTCAGAACAAGATTGAGAATGAAAGCCCAATTATAGTATCCAAATAAAAGCCCATAAAGCCCAAGTCCACTCGTTCGTGTCTTCCTCCCTCTCACACAAATGCTTCAGGGCAAGATCGAGAAATATACACACAGAGAAAAAGAAGAAGAAGACGATACAGATCCACAACGCCATGGGGTTAGGCATCTTAGCTTCTCGAACCATTCGACCTGCGTCTCGTCTTCTTCAATCCCAAAACACTAATTTTTTTCTTCGCACTATCGTCTCTAAACCAGAGCTCCAATCTCCTGAATCCGCTGCTGCTTCTCAGCCTGAGCCGCCGACAGAAATCGTCCCTCCTAGAAACCCTGTGTGGAGCGGAGCACGTGTTCATTTCTCGAATCCTGAGGATGCGATCGAGGTCTTTGTTGATGGTCACGCGGTCAAAATCCCTAAAGGATTCACAGTTCTTCAGGCTTGTGAGGTCGCCGGAGTTGATATCCCTAGGTTTTGTTATCATTCTCGCTTATCTATCGCTGGAAACTGCCGGATGTGTCTTGTGGAGAAGTCTCCCAAGCCTGTAGCATCGTGTGCCATGCCCGCACTTCCCGGTTAGTTCAGTAAAGCTTTTTCTTATTGTAGGTTGAATTCCAGGGAAAATTTCGTGCTAGTGGATTGATCTGATTGCTGATTTCTAGGAAAAAATATTGGGATTTGATGATATTCTAATCTGTTGATTGCGGTATCAGTTCCATTTCTCTTCCATTTGCACTTTAGGAGTTTAGCTGAGACTTTGTGATTTTAGGGATATTGTTTTGACTTGAGCTGTTGATAGTTACTTTCAAGTGCAAGGCTTGAACGTTAAACATTTATCTGATAAGCGTATTTAGTTTCTCTTCGGTGCTGAGGTTTATTTTCCACTTAGTTAGTATACCATGTACACATGTAGAATTTGAGGTACAGTTTCCATCAAATTCTTTCTTGGTTAATGTTTCGTGTTCGGTAATGTAGTATAATGATATATTGATATATATATATATATATATATATATCTAAGAGTATTTCTAACAGGGATGAAGATTAAGACTGACACACCTATAGCAAAGAAGGCAAGGGAGGGAGTAATGGAATTCCTGTTGATGAATCATCCTCTGGATTGCCCTATATGTGACCAAGGAGGAGAATGTGATCTCCAGGATCAGTCTATGGCTTTTGGATCTGACAGAGGTCGGTTCACTGAGATGAAAAGATCTGTCGTTGATAAAAACCTTGGTCCTCTTGTGAAGACTGTTATGACTCGGTGTATCCAGTGTACAAGGTTACTAAAATTGGGATAGTTTAGTTAATGCGATTACATATGCTATCCTATTGATTAGGTTATGTTTCTATTATGTCTTTGTAGGTGTGTACGATTTGCTTCAGAAGTTGCAGGGGTTCAGGATCTTGGCATGCTAGGTCGCGGTAGTGGAGAAGAAATTGGAACTTATGTTGAAAAGCTCATGACCAGTGAACTCTCTGGAAATGTTATAGACATCTGTCCCGTGGGAGCCTTGACCTCAAAGCCCTTTGCCTTTAAGGCCAGAAACTGGGAGTTGAAAGGAACAGAAACCATTGATGTTAGTGACGCTGTTGGGTCAAACATCCGTGTTGATAGTAGGGGACCAGAAGTGATGCGTATCATACCACGCCTTAATGAGGTATGTTTTACTTATGTTCAAAACTATTGCAATGAAAGTATTTGCTCGATGTTGAACCTGTGATTGTTCTTACTCAGGATATAAATGAAGAATGGATATCTGACAAAACAAGGTTCTGTTATGATGGGCTAAAGAGACAAAGGCTGAGCGACCCTATGATTCGAGATTCTGATGGACGGTTCAAAGCAGTGAGCTGGCGTGATGCCTTAGCTGTTGTGGGTGATATCATTCATCAGGTGAAGCCAGATGAAGTTGTTGGAATTGCAGGTCAGCTATCCGATGCGGAATCCATGATGGTGTTGAAGGACTTCGTTAACAGAATGGGTTCAGACAATGTGTGGTGTGAAGGAACAGCTGTTGGTGTTAATGCTGATCTCCGGTACAGTTATTTGATGAATACTAGCATCAGTGGACTTGAGAACGCCGATCTCTTCCTTCTTGTTGGTACCCAGGTGAGCGTTCCACCCTGTCACTTTATGTGGTTATTGGTACTGGATTAGACAGACGCTCTATGCATTGGAACAATGACTCAAGAAAAAAAAAATTGTGTAGTCTGGTTTAGTGGTGCATGTTTGATGTGGAGTACATAGTAAAATAGAAAGGAGCAGAAATTAGGTTTCTAAAAACCAGATTGGATGATAACATTCAGTTTTATATATAATATTCCTGAACATATTCAATTTAGATATGTCCTGGTTTGTTTTAATCCAAACTTGTTCTTTTTTTACCAACTTACTCTTTCAGATATCAACCTGGTGAAGGTCCTTTAGCGGTAGATTAACCTGTTTCTTTTTATTTTCACCAGCCAAGGGTTGAAGCTGCAATGGTGAATGCTAGGATTGGCAAGACAGTCCGTGCATCGAATGCCAAGGTTGGATACGTTGGTCCACCTACAGAGTTCAACTACGATTGCAAACACCTTGGGACTGGGCCTGACACTCTCAAAGAAATTGCTGAGGGACGACACCCTTTCTGTGCAGCTCTCAAGAACGCTAAAAATCCTGCTATCATTGTTGGTGCCGGTCTCTTCAGCAGAACTGATAAAGATGCTATTCTTTCTGCTGTTGAATCCATTGCACAAGCCAACAATGTTGTCCGATCTGACTGGAATGGTCTCAACTTCCTTCTTCTATACGCTGCTCAAGCAGCTGCCCTTGATCTTGGTCTCATTCAACAGTCTGCTAAAGCCCTTGAGTCTGCAAAATTTGTCTACTTGATGGGAGCAGACGATGTAGATGTTGACAAGATTCCTAAAGACGCCTTTGTGGTTTACCAAGGACACCATGGAGACAAAGCAGTTTACCGTGCAAACGTAATTCTCCCTGCATCAGCCTTCACTGAGAAAGAAGGAACATATGAAAATACAGAAGGATTTATCCAACAGACTGTTCCCGCTGTTCCAACAGTTGGTGATGCAAGAGACGACTGGAAAATTGTAAGAGCCTTATCCGAGGTCTCGGGTGTGAAGCTTCCATACAACTCGATCGAAGGTGTTAGATCAAGAATAAGGAGCGTCGCACCAAATCTGGTCCACACAGACGAACGAGAGCCAGCTGCTTTTGGGCCTTCATTGAAACCTGAGTGCAAGGAGACAATGAGCAAAACGCCATTCCAACCCGCTGTCGAGAATTTTTACATGACAAACTCTATCACAAGAGCTTCAAAGATCATGGCACAATGCAGTTCAGTACTCTTGAAGAAGTGAGCTTTATCACTTGCCCTGTTTCACTTCTTTTTAAACTCGCAAAAATAAAGGGATTGATTCATCGTTTGCGCTCCTCTTTTTACTTATCTTCTCTTAAGCTGAGTACTACCTCACGGTGAAATCTGTGAGCAATTTGCAATAAGCACATTCTTAGATGCAAAACTTTGCAGTGTTAATTAGATGCTTTGTGGCATCTTGTGTTTGTTCTTTCTTTGTAGGATTGAATTGTCGATGTGTACTCTTTATTGCATTTGCATATATGAATTTTCAGGCATGGAGATGTATACAATCTCTATTTTATCATTTCTTCTTAGTCAACATGTAACTTCCATGTCTCTTGTTCTAGAAAGTAGATTTTTATTTATAGAAAATTTGAACTCCATATAGGAAAGCCAAACAAAAATTCTTAAGCTAGTAAAACAAGTGAACACCTCCTTAATATAGAATATACCATAATGTATGGAAAACATATAGAAACAATTCTAAGCAAATACACCAAAAAGTCCTCAAATAATACAATGTATTGATATTGTCATTTTAGTACACGCTACTTTGAAAATTTAGAATTTCATAAAAATGAATTAAACATCAATGATTCGTTTATCAAATTCTTTTGTTTATTTTGCTAATCTTCTTGTACTTTCAATTAAAGATGTTCAAAGAATTTTTCTCAACAAATTTGTTTTGAATTCCATTTTTGAAATAAATTAAGTAAGATTAAATTTAATATAAATGAATAGAAAAGATTATATAAACACTATGCTACATGTACCCAAAAATATATACAATCAACACACTTAAATTGTGTTTATATGTGACGTTAAAACTTATTAATTTTTGGGAAAATTTTGTGTAGTGCCATGTATAATTTCGAAATGGTCCGTAATGCCATTAGAAGTTTTTATTTTGTATTAGCCGCATTCTGACAATTTTTGGCATGGATAAAAGACGAGTGTGCGCTTGGTGCAAGAATATGCGTGAAATAATCTTTGATGTTTATGGTGGCAACAAAATAAAAAGGTTAAAATGTACGAAAAATAATATTTTATCCATTTCTCGAGAAAAAGCAAATGCATATGAAAAAGGAATATTGATGAAATGACACTTAATGCATTTAAAAACAATAGAGAAATGATAGGAATTATTAAGCAATTTGGAAATGATTTGTATCGCTTGTCTATATTGTAGACAAATAAAAACTTGTCAATTATAGACAAATTTATGTGTCATAGCACAAGCATTTGTCAAATGTAAATTGTTTCTCTGCTGTATTATGGGATATGTCTTGGAAAACATTTAGATATGTTATAGGAGATAATTTATTTCATGTTTTTGACCCTAAATATGTAATCTTATCTTATATTTTTATGTCCATGACATTCATCTATGTTCATTTGTCTATGTCCATGTTAAACATGTATCTATGTCCAGCCTGGTACACAATTGCTACCATGTGCTATTCATTTATTCGTCAAGATAGTCAAAACTTGTTTTCATGTTTAGCTTGGAAACAAGCCAATGTCCATCTAGTATAGACATTTGTCAAATGCCCAGTTTCTTACAAATTTCTTATCACATATCAGTTATCAATTCGAAATGCAAAGAGAAAGAAAAAGAAAAAACCTTAAAGACTTGGTTCACAGAAAGAAATTATGTTTCAGTTCATTCGGTAAAATAAATTTCCTAACAAAGACCGGATTATGAAAGGAAGAAAGTAGTGAGGAGCTGAAAATGAAGAGATGCAAAATAAAAAGTCGTTCAGATTAATCTTATAGGAGAATGGAGAAGACAACCCTTGAAGGGTAAATATGTCTTCTCAAAATTAGAAAGAGGGCAAATAAAGAATAAACTAAATCAATGGCAGGGGACATAATTTTGCATCTAAAGATGGCATTTGACATACAATACTACTTGTTTTTGTAAACATTGTGTAACATCTGGCCGGCCAATTAGCTAAATTTCTACATAATTGATAACAATATTTTACTATCAAATAAACTTACTGCAGATTCAATCATTGTACTACAACAAAGTGTCAATTCAACTGAGCAGACAACTAGCAATTATAATATATTCCACTTATCTAATCTAAGCTAATACCAAACAATTTATATCAATCAACACAATTTAAACTTAGAACAAGCATAATAGAAACATAGCAAAACAAAGTAGATAACAGAGTAAAAACAGAGCAATTGATAAAAAAAACAGAGCACAACTTAAAATAATGAACTATGAAAGAGAATGGGTTCCTGAGGAGTGAGATCAATGATCAAAGCTTCATTTGAGGATCCAAAATTGCTTAATAACCTATATAGATGATGTTTAGACCATGAATCAAATCATCACATTCATTCTTCTGCAGTGGGACTCAATCTAGACTACAATCAGACTTGATCTTCACAAACGATTTATAGACCAAGAGGCATTAAGCTTTGATCTAGAAAAGCCTAATAACACCCTAGACAATCAATCTCTTAAGCTAGGAGTGATTATCTCAAGTTTAGGTTTAGTCAAGCATTTTCACAATGTGGGTGGAAAATACCTAATCACAGATTTCAATCGATCAAAGATAAATAAGCATTAAGAGCACCTAAACTGAAGAGATCTAAAACAATGAACGATGGAAAAAAATGGGTTCTTGAGGAGTGAGATCAATGATAAAAGCTTCACTAGGGGATCCAAAATTTCTTAATAAACACAATTTAAACTTAGAACACAATTTAAACTTAGAACAAGCATAATAAAAGCAGAGCAAAAATAAAGTTGAAAACAAAGTAAAAACAGAGCAATTGATTAAAAACAGAGCACAACTTCAAAAATTAACTATGGAAAAAAATGGGTTCTTGAGGAGTGAGATCAATGATCAAAACTTCACTAGGGGATCCAAAATTTCTTAATAACCTATATAGATGATCTTTAGATCATGAATCAAACCATCACATTCATTCTTATGCAATGAGACTCAACCTATACTACAATTAGACTTGATCTTCACCACCGATTTATAGACCAATTAGGATATATTCCACTTATCTAATCTAAGCCAATATCAAGCAATTTATATCAATAAACACAATTTAAACTTAGAACAAGCATAATAAAAGCAGAGCAAAAATAAAGTTGAAAACAAAGTAAAAACAGAGCAATTGATTAAAAACAGAGCACAACTTAAAAGAATGAACTATGGAAAAAAATAGGTTCTTGAGGAGTGAGATCAATGATCAAAACTTCACTAGGGGTTCCAAAATTGCTTAATAACCAATATAAATGATCTTTAGATCATGAATCAAACCATCACATTCATTCTTATGCAATGAGACTCAACCTAGACTACAAATCAGACTTGATCTTCACCAACGATTTATAGACCAAAAGGCATTATATTCTGGCCTAGAACAACCTAATAACACCCTCGACAATCAATATCTTGAGCTAGGAGTGACTATCTCAAGTTTAGGTTTATTCAAGCATTTTCACAAACACCTTGTGGGTGGAAAATACCTAATCCCAGATTTCAATCGATCAAAGATAAATAAGCATTCAGAGCACCTAAACTGAAGAGATCTAAACATAAACAACCTTAAGAAAGCCTGAAAATCCCTATATCTACACTAATCTAGCCCATTTTTTCAAGAACCCTAATGGATCCACTCAATTTTCATCTTAAAACTAATCAACCTAGAAAATAAAATGGTAAATATCAAAAGAAAGATAAGAAAGAGATTACAACAATGACTAAAGACTGAAATTCAAATAAATAAAAGATCACAAAAGATTACACATTCAAAATCTGGAAATTACAAAAGAAAAGAGAGAAAAACTCTTAGTCTTTTTGCCAAAAGAGGAATAAAAACGTGGATAAACTTTCTTAATGACATAAGAGGATATTTATACTCTTTTCCTAAAAACCCTAATTGTCAACGCAAGAGAAAAAAGTCAAGAAATCAGGTAGTTGTTTGACACTCGATCACATGCATTTCGAGTATCTAGCTCGAGTGTTCTGTTTTTGGCCTAATCTTCTTCCTCACATTCTGAATATTGTTCTTAGGCTGATCGTTTTATCCCAATGTCTTCACGAGGTCCATAATCCTCCAAATTATGCTCTCAAAGTACCTAGGTTCACTTCATATGCACATGTATGTTATGCAAGAAGCAAAGTATGCAATATGAACCTAAAAGAACTCTAAGATGGTGATAATAGTATGTATATGGATGCAAAACATGTTGAATGATTCTTTTAAAATGTGCTAAAATGCATACATATCAATTCCACCAAACTTATTCTTTGTTTGCCCTTAAGCAATTGCACAAAGCTATGAAGGAAAAAAGGTTGCTGACAATGAGAACATCTCACCTCAAACAAATAACTTATCAGACTGAAAATCGTAATCCACCAGTGAACTCCTATTCTATTGGAAACCCCACAATTTACTTGCATCAAGGCTTAGAATTCAAACCAAATATCCCTAGTACTTAACCAAACTCTAAGAAACACATATTCAAATCCTATTTCCAGAGATGCAGACCTCAAGAGAGACTATCGGTTAATGATATTTTGATTCAACTTCCTGAAGTTTAGTAGGACTTAGTCGATTCAGCACACATATTACTTCTTTTTTCAAGTTATGTGGCCATCCAAAATGCAGAAGTCGTCTAGGTCCAATTTCTCAGTATTCTCAAAACAACATACACCACCAACTAAACTCTTTTTTACAAGACTACTACTCTTTTCTTTCCTTTAAGCATGTAATTTATTTCTTGTTTACATTTAATTATCTGTCATTTCCCATTCAACTTATGAGTTTCAGCTGCAAGCAAGGTCCTTGTCAAGAAGTTATTTCTTATATCATTTTCTATGTTGGTATATGTGAGACTTACAAATAAGGCTCGAAAAAATTAATCTAATAACTTAACAAAATAACCAACAAATAAAACACCACTTTAAGAAATCATTGAATTGAAAATCGAGAAAAATATATTTGTTCTTTTATGGAATCTACAAACAAAACTTACTTGGTTTGGGAGAGAGAAAACTTTTCGGTGCCTTGATCAAATTGTCAAGTCTTGACATATAGAGTATCAAGCTGAGCCATATATAGTGAAGAGAAGAAACTAAAACGTTTTAGCCAAAAAAATTAGGGTCTAAGCAAGGAGAGCACAAGGAGAAAAGGATCGTGGGTTATATAACATTATTCTCATATCAAAAGCAGATCCAACGGTGTGAGATTATGCCAACTAACTGATCTTCTTACTCCCTTCCCATTAGTTTTTTTTTTTTTTATCATAATATTTGTTTTTTACTTTATATGGACCCATCATCTCATATCTTGTAGAGAAAAATTAGTCTCAACAATACCCAGATTTTACCATATACTTGGTGAAATGTCAATCCCAATAATCATCCTAGGACTGCCAAGGAATTCGAATACCCAAAATAATTCGTACGTCATGTGGATTTATAAACTTTTCAAGCAAAGCTACCCACTATGTCTGCGTCCTGAAATCTATTAGTTCATTACCCATTAACCTTGGATGAACATATGGCTCTTGTCCGACCGCTAGACAAGGTATGGAGTTTGAAATCATTAATCATTTTATATGGAGATGGTGTCCCAATTCCCAATTCTATTTATATGACCATTTGCATACTGATGATCGAGAAGACATAATACTCTGCCAGCCATATGACGGGTTGTAGACATGTATAGTGTCCAAAGGATGAGGATCCTTAAAATAGCATCCCTTTAACACCCTTGTTAAAAGAGCCTTAGGGTGATCAAATCAATCGCCAGAGTTTCTTAGCCTAAAGGATTGTGTTGAATATCTCAAGAGCCCTAAATCCCACACCACCTTCATTCTTACCTTTAAATAACTTTTCCCACCTTGCCCACTCCATACCACGAGAGGTTTCGGAAATCACCCCACCAAAAATCTACTATACATGTTGTTTACTTTGAAATCACCGATTTCGGTAGTCTATAACAAGACATGACATAAGTTGGGAGAGTATTTAGAACATACTTTATTAAAACATTTTTCTCACTTTTTGATAAAAACTTAGCTGCCCAGTTATTTATTCGATCTTGTAACTTTACCTTAATAAAGGCAAAAAAATTGTATTAGCACCATCATACATTTTGGTATAGGGCTACATTCCTCTAATATTACTAATACAAATAGGGAAAAATGTTATTAAAAGCCTGACTTTCAAAAAGTGGCCACTTTAATCCT
>JAKUCM010010218.1:0-12592 GCA_023374145.1 Lepidium sativum
GAGAGAGAGAGAGGCATGCAGAGCATTCACAGACAGATGGAGAGATTAATCATCCTTCAGATGCAAAGGCGTGGAAACATTTTAATACGGTACACAAAGATTATGCTAGGAATATTAGAAATATTTATCTTGCTCTATGCACCAATGGTTTTAGTCCATTTGGAATGTCTGACAAACAATATTCTTTGTGGCCAATAATCCTTACGCCTTATAACCTTCTTCCGGGGATGTGCATGGAAAAAGAATTTTTATTCCTAAGTATACTAGTTCCTGGTCCTAATCATCCGAAATGGTCGCTTGACGTACTTTTGCATGGCGTCCATAACTGATTCATGAGCTGAAACAGTTATGGATGCATGGGGTTCGAGCATATGATTGCTCTGTCCATAAATTTTTTACGATGAAAGCGGTGCTTATATGGACGATAAGTGACTTCCCTGCCTACGGAATATTATCAGGTTGGACAACACATGGGAGATTGACTTGTTGATGTGTCTGCATTTTACCACATTTTAGGACCATTATTTAGCATGTTTTGCATTCATACTTGCATCATTATCATTGTTTTAGGTTCTTTTTAGCATAATTTGCATTATTAGTATCGGGCATTGCATACATTGCATAAAAGGGACTTTTAGGTACTTTTTGGAGCTTATCACGAAGTATTTCGGAGTACAAGAAGACCAATGAGGAATCAACTGGTCTAAGGTTGAAGTTCAAGATGCAAACTAGAAGATTTGTCACTCGAGTCTCCGACACTCGAGCATGACACTCGACCATCACTTGGTCGAGTGCCTTCACGGACCAGAACTGAGACTTTAGACGAAGATTGAATCTTTGGGCTTCTCTGCGAAAAAGGCCCATCAAAAGCCCCTTTGTGCAAGCCCAATTATCTTTTAGTTCTTTTCTATTTTTCTTTCTTAGGGAAATTTCCTTTTAACTTTTAAAAGGAAATTCCCATTTTTCTTTCAAGGGAATTTTTCCCTTTTTCTCTTTAAGTATTTTTTCCTTTTTCTTTAAGATCTTTTGATCTATAAATTGTACTAGAATTTCTACTTTCAATATACAATCTTTTCAAGCAAAATTTCGAGTTCTCTCTTTTAGCAATTTACGATTTTTAGCTTTAAGTTTTATGCAATTGATTTTCGATTTTAAGTCTATGTTTTATTTCATGAATTCTGAGTAAGTTAGTCTAGGGTTCTTGAGGAAAGGGTGAGATTAGGGGAAAACTTAGGGATTTCTAGATTTGTCTATGTTTAAATAAGGTCTTAGATCTCTTTAGTTTAAGTGTTCTTAATGCTTGTTTCTTTCTGATCAATTGAAATTCGATCTCTTGGTGAATCCCCCCCGAGAGGCGTTTGGGGAATCACTTGAACATGCTTAAATTAAGATAGCATCTTCCTAGCTCAAGAGATTGATTGTCTAGGGTGTTATTAGGCTTTGTAAGGTCCATACTTAAGGCCTCTTGAATTTCCAATCGTTGGGCGAGAGTCAAGTCAGGTTGTCTTTTAGGAGAGGTCCCATTGCGCGAGAGCGAATGTGATTACTTTGTGATTCCTTGCTTAGAGGTCATCTAAATAGGTTGATAGATAAGTCTAGAACCCCTAGGAATACCCTAATCATTGATCCTAATCCTCGAGAACCCGTTTTTCCTTATTGAATTTTCGTGATTTTAATACTCTATTTTAGGTTGAGATTTCGTGCTGCACTTTATTAGTTTCATTATTGCTTTACTTTTAATGCTCTGTTTTACATTTTAATACTGTGTTTCATTTTTAGCATTTTCTTTTAAGATTTCGTTGTCACCTAGGATAGATCACCACTCACTAAAACCGAATTTGGCTTAGATTAGAATAAGTAGATTATATCTTGATTGCTAGTTACTCTCCCAGTGGATTGACACCATACTGTACTGCAATTGATTAAATAGACAGTTTGGTATTTGAGAAAACACCGCACAAAAGCTTGTTTACCACTTGTCCGTATTGCATTGGGAGGACAAATGCATTTAAACTGAAGCATGGGAGGAAGACGTCTTTGTTTGATTTTCATCATCGATTTCTTCTAATTAACCATTTGTACCGACGAAACACGACTCTATTCAGAAGTAAAGTTAAGGTAAAAGATCCTCCACCACTGTATCTATCAGGAGAGGAAATTGAAGCAAACATGGATTATTACGGTGCTTTAGCAACTGTTCCTCGAGGAGGCAATTGGTACATTCCTAGTAATATGCCAGACTATTATGGACGACATCATAATTGGGATAAAAGGAGTATATTTTGGAAAGATTTGTTGATTCGACATAATTTGGATGTGATGCACATCGAGAAGACTTTTTTGAGAATGCCATGCATACGTTTCTGAACGTGGCCGATAAGACTAAGGATAACAGAAATTCACGTTTAGGCTTACCAGCTATTTGTTCTAGAAGTGAGTTGCATATCAAAAGTGACGGTAAAATTCAAGTTCCTATATTCTCCTGGCTCCAAATCGCGAGAATTTGCCACTTTTACATATCAATCGAACAACTGGTACTTATTGGTATGTTTCCATTTAGAAATTAATTTATTTACTAGATTTACAAATTTTACATAATTATTTATAATTAAATAACTTTTACTTATATCTTTTTAAAAATTTCCAGGTTTGGTGTGGATAGCAAGGTAGGGCAAAGCATCACAGAATGCATCAAAAGCTACTTCATAGAAGTGACTCCTAATTGGAAGTCAACACCGCACTACATACACATTACATGGTTCAAGATTTTCGCGGTAATTAATTTTTTTGAGAGAATTAAATTTCTTTTTATTAAACATGTATAACTAATATATATTAAATCCCATTTTTTTACTAGCAATGTTGGAATTGGGACATCTCCATCAACGAGACTGTCCGACATGAGTTCAACCAGAAAGCCATGAAGCGGCTTTGTAACACAGTCTCTGACTGAAAGTCCGATTGGGAGGTGAAGGGAGATGTCGAGAACCCCACTTTCATGACCAACGCGTGTTGGGAAGGGTTGAATACTTATTGGGTAAACCCGAGCTTGTTGAGGAGAGTTGCTCAGTGTTCCGCCTCGTGGAAGACGATTGGTCCAGATGGTTTGCCAGTCGCTATGCCTCACACTGCAAGCCAGATGCCTTTTGGCGGAATTTCCATACAGATAGTAAGTTGTTTTTTTAAATTAAATTTTTTTGTTCTATATTATTTAACTTAAATTACTTTTAATTTAAATTTTCATTTTGTAGGCGGAAAAAATTGGACAAATTCCTAGCGCTGCAACTCATAAGAAGAAGTTCGGCAGCTTCATTGATCCTTGATGTGAGCGGCTACACAGTCAGGTTGAAGCTGCTATTCAGGAGCATGAATCCCCTGATGGTACTCCTGTGGAATTGAGTGCTCCTGAAATCAACGCAATTTATAAGTAGGTATTCAATTTAATAATATAATTACTTTTAGTTCTCTAACATAATTTTTATAATTATTATTCCATGACGAAACGATTTTCTAGATTGCTCCGACAAAAAGGGACGGACTATTGGAATACGATCCGCCCAAGTTGTTCAGAGAGTCACATCTAACTGGATAGGGCAAAACTCGTTCTGCAGTCAGTTGCAGGTTTCTCGTGCAGAAATAGTAAAGCTAAAACAAGCGACGTATCAGAAATTTGCTGCAATGAAGTCCATGATGGATATTTTGGTTGCGGGTAATCCCCATGCAACTGATGGGGACCTCAGGATCTCGGGATCTCGGGATCAGGCCTACAGAGAATGTTGAATTCGATTTGAACGAACGAGTTACTGAAGATCAAGACGACCGTAATACATACATGTTTGATGCACTACTACGATAAATATTTGGTAAATTTAAATAATTTGTAAACATATTTTAATATCATATTTTATTTTAATTAATTCAATTCAAAAATTTATTAAATTAAAAAATTTAAATGAATATTTTTAATTAAAAATTAAAACAATTATTTGTCCCTAATTTGTTGGCAAGAAATGTAAACTAATGTCTCTAATTAGTTGTAAAATATTTCATCCTTAAATAGTTGTAAAATTTTTTGTCTTTAATTAGTTGTAAAATTTTTGTCTTTAGTGAGTTGGAAAATGTTTCGACTTTAACTCGTTGTAAAACATTTCGAATCTAATTTATTGTAAATGATTTCGACTCTAATTAGTTGTAAATTAGGATTTGTTAGTTATTTTCTAAATTTACAACACCCTTACGACGTTTTTCTAACATCGCCTTTACAACGCTGGTCATATGTTACGATGTTATGTTTACGACGTTTTAACATTGAGATACGGGGGTTGTTAAAGTTTACAACGCTTTCACAACGCTTTTTGTCTTACGACGCGCATGACACGATAAAACACGTGGTGTCCCTAATTCGTTGTATAGTGTGTTAACAACGATTTATGGACGAAAATAGGAGTTGTAAACAATGTGTTCTCTTGTAGTGAATGACTTTACAAGTCTACACACTTTGTTTTCTTTTCCGGGGGCAACGAACCCTTCAGGTTGCTTCTTCACGTAACCAAACCAATCCGACCAATCAATTTAATTGAACCAAACCAAAATTTACTTTAATTTTAGTTTACAAATTTTCTCAAAATATTAAATGCGCGCGGAGACCCCTTTGCGGCTATTACCAATACCTAAGATCCAAACCCAAGCTCCGACTCGGCATGGCGACATGCGCATGTGGTCTTTCTGTTTTTATTCACATACTCCATAGTGTGAGAATTTTGAACAATGACATAAACATGTTTTTATATATACAACTTAAAAATAATACAAACTTTCAATGTTAGACAAATGACATACTTTTCATCAAAACTAGTTTTATCTTATAGGTCTATTAGACCCATTTTAATTTATACTCAAACAATTATTTTGAAACTTAAATACTTTAAATAATGGTCCAACAAATTTAGAGAAGATGAATGAATAGAATAATAAAGAATTAAAATTTTAGTTTCGAGAATCAAAAATATATGAATCTTACTAGGATAAAGACAAAAACGAGTTTAGAAATTGGTGAATAGATCTAACTTTCTAACAGACACGCACAAATGAAGTCAAATTTGAAATTTGATTCTTTTAGAATTTGTAATATATTATTGATTTTGTTGTCAAATTTGTGGGCAGAGTTTGTTTATTTTCAATAGTTATTGATTCTTTACATTTGTGAGATATTATGGCATTTGAGATCATTGATCTAATCTCAAGTTACATCACTTATTCTAAAGAAGCTTTGCCTAACAATAGTTTGGTTTATTTTCTTTTCTTTTTTTGTCTAGAAAGATTTAACGAAGGAGACTATACAATTAATTCAAAATTGTGATAATAAGACTGGCAGCTCCAATCCAGACTCATATGAACAACACCAAAAGACAGAATTTTTTTTTAAAATGTTGTGGATTCAAAGAAAAAATGTATTTTGTCAAAACTAATATTTTTGACAAAACAAAGTACATTTATTTTGGAGCAATAAACTCATGTAAAATTAAACATGGTCCCACAATTAGTGCAATGTTGAACCACATATCTAAATACAAATAAGTGCCTCTAAAAAAAGAAGATGAGGGTAAAATGCTGAGGCAATCAATTTTATTTCATCATAATCAAACTGGTGGAGTTGTAGGTAGTAGAGTACCATCTTATGTGGCATTTAGTCAACCAGCATCTCATAAGGCATTAGTAGAAATGATTATTATAGATGAGCTACCTTTTAGATTTGTTGAACATAAGGGATTTAGAAGATTCATTAGTGTTCTTCAACCACAATTTTATATCCCTTGTCGTCAAACAATAGCTAGAAAGTTTATAAAGTTTTTTAGTAACTACAAAGGTAGTATTTGTTTGACTACATATTGTTTGACATTCATACACAATATGAGCTACATGTGTCTAAATGATTACTATATAGATGAGAATTGGAGGCTACATAAAAGAGATCAATTTCTACATGGTACAATCTTAAAGATTTGATCAGTTGTTATGTATTTTTGATCTTCACCTAGTAGATTGAAAAGGTTTAAGGAGTGTTTGGAGATTCAAATGGTTCAATTATAGGCTGGTCTTTGTTTAGATGTTGGAACAAGATGAAATTCAACTTTCCTGATGTTACAAGCTGTTGTAAGTTTGAAGAAAGAGTTTGATATGCTTGAGCTAGAAGATGAAAAGTATGTTGCAAAAATTACTAGAATATGCAAAGGTATATCAAGTGAAAGTGATTGGTCATATGCTAGTGCATTGTTTGATATCTTACAATATTTTGATGATGTTACTGTGAACATCTCTGGGTCTAAATATGTTACTGGAAATACATGTATGAAAGAGATCTTCGGAGTGGGCTGGATGATGGTGAAGATGGATGTAATTGAGGATGAACACAAGAAAGCTATGGATAATAAAATGAAGCTCAGGTTTTATAAGTATTGGGAAATTTTTGACAATACAAATACGATGATATACGTTGCTGTAGTTCTTGATCCGTGATACAAAATGAGATGGTTAAAGGTATGTATCCATCTTATGAGGCTAAGTGTTTGATTTACAAGATTAAAGATGCTTTGACCAGATTATTTGCATAATTTTATCTTTGCAATCAGAAGATACAATGATACCTTCTCAAAGAAAATAAGATTTTGAGTCTCAGTCTAAGGAGAAAAAGAAGAGACATGCACTCATGGACGAAATATTTGATGTTGTAAAATCAAAGCTAGACTCTTATTTAGATGATATTCGAGACGATCGAAAGAATATATATTTTAAAATATTGAATTGGTTCTAAGTATAAGGTTATGTATGATGGCAAGAGACTTGTTGGCTATGCATGTTTCAACTTGCTGGCTATGCACGTTTCCAAAATTCACTAACACCAAGAATTGTGGAAGCTCTTACATGCACTCAAGATTAAAACTGATATGTACGGTTTTTAACATATATTAGGAAGTCTCGTTTAGCCATTAGTTGCATACATATCTATTATATTCTCATCATTTTAGTGTCCAATAGGTTCATTCACTTGCATTAGCATGTACATTGTATTCGAGGAGATTTCAGCACTTGGACCGGACTAGAGCATGAGATTATCAAAAAAGAATCAACACTAGACTCCAGCTCAAGCTAGATGTCACGTTGGGTCAAAACTCAAGCTACAGCTCGATCTAGAAGTTATGCAGAGTCAAAGCTCGAGCTACAACTCAAGCTAGCTGTCATGTAGGGTTAGAACTCGAGCTACAACTCAAGCTAGATGTCACACAGGGTCATAACTCAAGTTATAACTCGAGCCAAAATTCACCCAGGGTTAGAACTCGAGCTAGAAGTCACGCAGGGTTAGAACTCGAGCTACAACTTGAGCTAGAAGTATGTGGTGTGAGTTGGTTTAAGTGTGTTGTTTCTTCACATCAGTTAAGTTGTTAAAGGCCTATGATAATAGGGTCTGTTGATAGCTTAGTCAAGATTGTTTGCCACAGAAGTGGATTCTATGTTAATTGAACTCATTGCCTTGAGATTTGCTCTGTTGGGTTTTGTCAAGTCCCTAGTAGAGTTAAGTGCTGCACTGATCTATAATTCCCACTCCTTAGGATCCCTTTTCTCATTATTTTGCATTTGTTTTATTTTTCTATTTTAGTTCTCACTGCTCACTCTGTTGTGCGCTAGTTTGTTTTTCTGTTTTGGTTATTCGCTTCGCAACCCGCTTACTTTCACCGCTAGCTGTACTTTCAACATTATTTTTGTCATTTACTTTATTGAATGCTTAGTTTAATTTCAAATTTGATTTAGGTTACTAGATACAAATTACTCTAATTGGCTTTAATTAAAACAGTTAATTGTGTCGTGATTGTTAGATACACTCCTAGTTGGTTTGACATCCATTATACTACATCGACACCTTAGTATAATAGGATTTGAGAAATAGAGTAAATCATGTTATCAAATTGGCGTCGTTGCCAAATGGGTTTCCGCTAGCTACATTTAGGATTACTAAATTTCTGAGACCAAGTTTTTTTCCTACCAGTTGATAACTCATTGTGCTTCTATTTTTGTTTCAGGTGCTAGCAGAACGTTGACCTCGACTCGCACCCACAACTCAAGTTGACTTCACATGTTGTATGCATACACTATCCAAAGGCAGTCAGAACCTTCTCATTTTTCGCAACAACATCGACCGACTCCCACGTGAGTTGAGAAAGCAGAGAAATTGTGTCCACTTTGATTTAGAAAACTTAATGTCAAAGGATCACCCAACAGCATCGAACACACATCAGCTGCCAATAACTTGCCTACAAACAGACCTCACTAGTGAAAGGCTAGAACAATAGGGGTCGGTTATACGACTAGCACACACACTCTGAGACATGGCATTGTACCTCCTACCATTCCAAACAATAATTTTGAGATCAAAAGCGGTACAATTGCTATGATTCAGAACAACAAATTTCATAGGCTATCTGCTGAGGATCCCCTTGACCATCTAGATGAATTCAAAAGGCTTTGTGACATGGTTAAAATTAATGGAGTCATTGAGGATGTCTTGAAGCTTCGGTTGTTTCCTTTCTCATTAGGAGATAAAACACGCCTCTGGGAAAAGCACATACCTAGAGGAACTATCACTTCATGGGATGAGTGCAAGAGAGAATTTCTAATCAAGTACTTCTCCACCTCAAGAACAGCAAAACTTCATAATGAAATTTCTATCTTTGCGCAAAAGAATGGCGAATCATTTTCTGAATCCTGGGAGCGTTTCAAAATGTATCAATCCCAATGCCCTCATCATGGCTTTAGCACTGAGTCTCTACTCAGCACCCTCTACCGAGGAGTTTACCCAAAAATTTGTATGCTACTAGATACTGCAAGCAATGGAAACTTCTCTTAAAAAGATGTTGGTGACGGTTGGGAGCTAGTTGAGAATTTAGCTCAGTCAGATGATCAGTACAGCGAGGAATATGACAGAAGTGTAAGAGGTAAAGTAGAATCTGAGTGAGTGAGCATAAGAGAAATCAAGGCTCTAAATCAGAAGTTCGACAAACTGTTATGAGTACATCAAAAACCAATTCACGTAGTCTGTCAAGAAGATGTCAAGTACGAGGAGGAGGTTGATCAGATTGAGGAAGTCACACTTTGTTCATAACCACGAAGGTGAATACAAACCATATAATAACCACAAGCACCATCCTAATCTCTCTTATAGAAGCACCAACATTGCTAACTCAGATGACCAAGTCTACCCACCCAAGCAACAACATGGATAGCCTAACACCTACGTCCCTAAGCAGTAGTACCACCAGAGTTTCCAACCCGCTCTTACAATGCTGCTAGGATATGAAGCTCTAACGCAGCATACTCCTCAACAAGCACCAAAGGTAATGGATATTCTCCAACAACTTCTACATGGACAGACAGCGACATCTAATGAACTCGTCAAGAAATTCACTGATGTGCACACCAAGATTGATGCATCACATCATGACTTAAATTGTAAGTTGAATGCCAGAGTCAAGTATCTTGAGAGTCAACAAGCATTATCCTCAATGAAGAACCATGGATATCTACCAGGAAAGACCATTCAAAATCCCAAGGAATACACTACCCAATCTATTAACTTGAGGAGTGGCAAAGAGCTTTCTCCATATCTTGGAAATGATTCATACACTAAGGAAAATGTGGTTCAAGATGGGGAGGACGATCCTATCAAAAATCAGAACGAAAAATCAACTCCAAAGATCCCACTCGAGCAAAAGACTCGACTAGAAGGTAGTTGCATCCCACCTTCTGTGAAAAAGTCACATTTGATGCCAAGATCGACATACTAAGTCGAGTCAAACCCAAAACCACAACTTCTGATGTTCAAAAACCTTCTGGAACTAACGAAAAAAGCAAGGCTGCAGCTCCACCCTCATACAAGCCTCAATTACCTTTCTCTAGATGGTTCAAGAAGGAACTTACTGAGAAATACAAGGGTTTCTTTGACAAGCAGATGAAGGAGATTGAGTTGCAGATTCCTATCTTCGATCCATTTACACTTATACTTCCTTATCAGAAACTCTTAAAGGAAGCTATTAAGAATAGAACTAAGGAAGTAGAAAGTGTGGGAGTAGAGACACATGTGTGCAATGCCATCACACAAAGGAGGGTAATGCAACATAAGTTAGAGGATCCTAGGACATTCACTTTACCATGCGCATTAGGTCACTTAACCTTCAATAAATGTATTTGTGATCTTGGAGCTTCAATAAGCCTAATTTCACTCCCTCTTGCTAAAAGGTTGGGTTTCAACAACTATAAGCCTTGTAAGCTCTCTTTGATCCTAGGTGATAGGTTCACTCGATTGTCATTTTGTTTGTAAGAAGATCTGCCAATTAACATTGACAACCTGGAAGTTCCCACATACTTTGTGGTTCTGGATATGGATAAAAACCACAAGATCCACTACTTCTTGGTAGACCATTTTTAGCCTCAGCTGGTGCAGTAATTGATGTGTTGAGTGGAACAATCAAGTTTAACCTTGAGAAATACCTCAAAATGAAGTTTGATATTAATGAGGCTAAGAGGCCACCAACTATTGAAGGATAAAGCTTCTCAATTGAGGGATTGGACCAGATCGACGTTAAACCTCTTAAGCTCTCTCAAAGTTGTATTGGTTAAGAGTGGCAAAGCTAGTGACTACTGCAAGAGATCCCCCATGTATGAGGAGGTTATTGATGGAAGAAGCCTTAAATCTCTATTTGCTTGCACTGAGACTACACAACCACCTCCTAAGGATGAATGCAAGCTACCCAAACTGGACCTTGGACTTGATATAATTATGCAACCCAACAGATTGGTGGATGGAGTAATTGAGTACAAGGTGAAGAGCAACAAGCGTCCCAAGCCATTTGCTAAGGTCAAGCAGCTACTCTTTCCAACAAAAACCAAATTAGATTGGCCAGAACCTTTTAGCGTCAAAGAGGTTATGTCTTGTGGAACCATCACCTTTGTTAGCAAGGAAGGAGATGATCT
Organism: Lepidium sativum; assembly: GCA_023374145.1. NCBI lineage: Eukaryota > Viridiplantae > Streptophyta > Magnoliopsida > Brassicales > Brassicaceae > Lepidium > Lepidium sativum. Next base: position 11,023 of record JAKUCM010010218.1, read on the forward strand.
TCCAATGAATGGATGGAAAGTAAAGCTGTACATGGTTGCTGAAACCACTTCAGATGGGACCTCAGTTCTTTTCTTCGATCCACCCCAAGTATGATGGGTGTGAGAAGTCAAGCTCAGTGACTTAAAACAAGAGCACCTGGGAGGCAATCTCATGATATCCTTTGTAAATATTTTAATTAAGTTTTCGTGATATCATTTGTTTCATTTCTTTGGTTTTTTATTTTAAATTTCAGAAGCGAGGTGAACTCGATTTCCACCAGACTTGCCAAGTAGAGTTGATTATTGAGATCATAGGAGAAGGAAGTGTAGTTTATAATTTGGCGGATAATAATATCTCAAAAACCAGCGTCGAAAAAAAAAGAAACTCAAGCTCACCGCCGCACACCACTCGAGCTCGGTCGCCACTTCAACTTGAGCCTAACACTCTATCACTCGAGCTCCACACGCGAGCCGAACTCAGCCACCACCATCACTCGAGTCGAACTCAGTCGCCACCATCACTCGAGCCTCACATTCCGCCACTCGAGCCTTACATTTTGTCACTCGAGCTCCACACATGAGCCGAACTCAGCCACATCGTCACTATTTATCCACCACTGAAGTACAATTACTACACTCCTCTTGTACATAACATTGCATATTTTGTTTTGTTTGTCTAGGATCTTTCTTCATCCATTTATCGAAACAGGGGACTGTGTGATTTAAGTTTGGGGGAGTGTTCTAGAGGATATTAACTTTTTTCCAATGACTTAGTTTTGATTTTCCATTTATATTATGCATCTCACTTAAGTCATCAAAAATCCATAAAAATTTGAAAAATTCTGATATTACATCCTTCAAAAACAGAGTCTTAATGTAAATTGCAATGCATTCATGTATGATTGAGTCTAGAGTTTTGGGAATCATCTTTTTAATGATAGACGGTTTTGTTATGTTTTTGGCTAGTAACCGTAATGAACTCTTGGACTTGCAGTTCTTCCCTTTTGAAAGCTGATTGGTAGATCATTCGCCTTTGAAACTTGTGCTTATGTTGTGTCTCGAAAGGACTTGGTTTGTTTCCTCTTAAATAAAATTTACTTTTGCCAAATTAGGGATTTGAGATGCATTGAATCTGATCCTTCCTTGAGCTTAGCTTGTCAAAGAGAAACAATCGAACGAAAAAAGATAGATACTTTTTCTATAACTCAGCTCACATATGAGGTCTAAGATGAACGGGGATTGTGCGTAAACCTGTACCTTCTTGTGTTCATTGATAAAACCAATATGATGTTGTCTAATGTGAATCGGGACTGCGTAAACCCGTACTTTTTCGTGTTCATTGAGAAAGCAAAAACATTGATGTCTAAGGTGAATCAGGGTTGTGCGTAGACCCGTACTTCCTTGCGTTCATCGATAAAGCTGGAGAAAAAAGCTTAAGTTTGAGCAAAAACTGAGGTGAAACAAGAAGCAATAAATGTGCTGAGAATTAATTAATTCTTGTTAAGCTCTTCGAAGTTGAATCAATATATCTATGATCAATAGTCCCTCTTGAGGCATGCACCTTTGGAAATAGGATTCAAATATGTGATTC
>JAKUCM010010219.1:0-27217 GCA_023374145.1 Lepidium sativum
TACTGGTGCACCCGTCATGACGTATTTTGGTTGAGTTATGAAGTCGAGTTTTATCCTAACGTATAGCCATGTTCATATGATCCTTTGAAACATGTTATCTCATTTAGCTAGGTTCAAGCAACTTAATGTCATTTTGACATGAGAAAGTGTGCTAAGCCTACTTAGAGTGGTATCATAGGTCTTAACATAACAGTTTTACCTTAATCTAGACGCTATGTCTACTGGTGAACCCGTCATGACGTATTTTGGTTGAGTTATGAAGTCGAGTTTTATCCTAAAGTATAGCCATGTTCATATGATCCTTCTAAACATGTGATCTCTTTTAGCTAGGTTCAAGCAACCTAATGTCATTTTGACATGAGAAAGAGTGCTAAGCCAACTTAGAGTGTTACTATAGGTCTAAACATAACCATTTTACCTTAATCTAGACGCTATGTCTAAAGGTGAACCCGTCATGAACTATTTTGGTTGAGTTATGAAGTCGACTTTTATCTGAACGTCTAGCCATGTTCATATGATCCTTGTACACATGTGATCTTTTTTAGCTAGATTCAAAGCAATGTAATGTCATTTTTCACATGAGAAAGTGTGCTAAGCCAACTTAGAGTGGTATAATAGGTCTTAACATAATGATTTTACCTTAATCTAGACGCTATGTCTAAAGGTGAACCCGTCATGAACTATTTTGGTTGAGTTATGAAGTCGAGTTTTATCCTAACGTCTAGCCATGTTTATATGATCCTTGTACACATGTGATCTCTTTTAGCTAGATACAAAGCAACGTAATGTCATTTTTCACATGAGAAAGTGTGCTAAGCTAACTTAAAGTGGTATCATAGGTCTTAACATAACCATTTTCCCTTAATCTAAACGCCATGTCAAATGGTGAACCTGTCATGAACTATTTTGGTTGAGTTATGAAGTCGAGTTTGATCCTAACGTCTAGCCATGTTCATATGATCCTTCTTCACATGTGATATCTTTTAGCTAGGTTAAAGCAATATAATGTCATTTTTCACATGAGAAAGTGCGCTAAGCCAACTTAGAGTGGTACCATAGGTCTTAACATAACAATTTTACCTTAATCTAGACGCTATGTCTACTGGTGAACCCGTCATGAACTATTTTGGTTGAGTTATGAAGTCGAGTTTTATCCTAACGTATAGCCATGTTCATATGATCCTTCTAAACATGTGATCTCATTTAGCTAGGTTCAAGCAACTTAATGTCATTTTAACATGAGAAACTGTGCTAAGCCAACTTATAGTGGTATCATAGGTCTTAACATAACAATTTTACCTTAATCTAGACGCTATGTCTACTGGTGCACCCGTCATGACGTATTTTGGTTGAGTTATGAAGTCAAGTTTTATCCTAACGTATAGCCATGTTCATATGATCCTTTGAAACATGTGATCTCATTTAGCTAGGTTCAAGCAACTTAATGTCATTTTGACATGAGAAAGTGTGCTAAGCCTACTTAGAGTGGTATCATAGGTCTTAACATAACAATTTTACCTTAATCTAGACGCTATGTCTACTGGTGAACCCGTCATGAAGTATTTTGGTTGAGTTATGAAGTCGAGTTTTATCCTAACGTATAGCCATGTTCATATGATCCTTTGAAACATGTGATCTCATTTAGCTAGGTTCAACCAACTTAATGTCATTTTGACATGAGAAACTGCGCTAAGCCTACTTAGAGTGGTATCATAGGTCTTAACATAACAATTTTACCTTAATCTAGACGCTATGTCTACTGGTGAACCCGTCATGACGTATTTTGGTTGAGTTATGAAGTCGAGTTTTATCCTAACGTATCGCCATGTTCATATGATCCTTCTAAACATGTGATCTCATTTAGCTAGGTTCAAGCAACTTAATGTCATTTTGACATGAGAAAGTGTGCTAAGCCTACTTAGAGTGGTATCATAGGTCATAACATAACAATTTTACCTTAATCTAGACGCTATGTCTACTGGTGAACCCGTCATGAAGTATTTTGGTTGAGTTATGAAGTCGAGTTTTATCCTAACGTATAGCCATGTTCATATGATCCTTCTAAACATGTGATCTCATTTAGCTAGGTTCAAGCAACTTAATGTCATTTTGACATGAGAAAGTGTGCTAAGCCCACTTAGAGTGGTATCGTAGGTCTTAACATAACCATTTTACCTTATTCTAGACACTATGTCTAATGGTGAACCCGTCATGAACTATTTTGGTTGAGTCATGAAGTCGAGTTTTATCCTAGCGTCTAGGCATGTTCATATGATCCTTGTACACGTGTGATCTCTTTTAGCTAGATTCAAAGCAACGTAATGTCATTTTTCACATGAGAAAGTGTGATAAGCCAACTTAGAGTGGTACCATAGGTCTTAACATAACAATTTTACCTTAATCTAGACGCTATGTCTACTGGTGAACCCGTCATGAACTATTTTGGTTGAGTTATGAAGTCGAGTTTTATCCTAAAGTATAGCCATGTTCATATGATCCTTCTAAACATGTGATCTCTTTTAGCTAGGTTCAAGCAACCTAATGTCATTTTGACATGAGAAAGAGTGCTAAGCCAACTTAGAGTGGTACCATAGGTCTAAACATAACCATTTTACCTTAATCTAGACGCTATGTCTAAAGGTGAACCCGTCATGAACTATTTTGGTTGAGTTATGAAGTCGACTTTTATCCGAACGTCTAGCCATGTTCATATGATCCTTGTACACATGTGATCTTTTTTAGCTAGATTCAAAGCAACGTAATGTCATTTTTCACATGAGAAAGTGTGCTAAGCCAACTTAGAGTGGTATAATAGGTCTTAACATAATGATTTTACCTTAATCTAGACGCTATGTCTAAAGGTGTGATGAACTATTTTGGTTGAGTTATGAAGTCGAGTTTTATCCTAACGTCTAGCCATGTTTATATGATCCTTGTACACATGTGATCTCTTTTAGCTAGATTCAAAGCAACGTAATGTCATTTTTCACATGAGAAAGTGTGCTAAGCCAACTTAGAGTGGTACCATAGGTCTTAACATAACAATTTTACCTTAATCTAGACGCTATGTCTACTGGTGAACCCGTCATGAACTATTTTGGTTGAGTTATGAAGTCGAGTTTTATCCTAAAGTATAGCCATGTTCATATGATCCTTTGAAACATGTGATCTCATTTAGCTAGGTTCAAGCAACTTAATGTCATTTTGACATGAGAAACTGCGCTAAGCCTACTTAGAGTGGTATCATAGGTCTTAACATAACAATTTTACCTTAATCTAGACGCTATGTCTACTGGTGAACCCGTCATGACGTATTTTGGTTGAGTTATGAATTCGAGTTTTATCCTAACGTATAGCCATGTTCATATGATCCTTCTAAACATGTGATCTCATTTAGCTAGGTTCAAGCAACTTAATGTCATTTTGACATGAGAAACTGTGCTAAGCCAACTTAGAGTGGTATCATAGGTCTTAACATAACAATTTTACCTTAATCTAGACGCTATGTCTACTGGTGAACCCGTCATGACGTATTTTGGTTGAGTTATGAAGTCGAGTTTTATCCTAACGTATAGCCATGTTCATATGATCCTTCTAAACATGTGATCTCATTTAGCTATGTTCAAGCAACTTAATGTCATTTTTCACATGAGAAAGTGTGCTAAGCCAACTTAGAGTGGTATCATAGGTCTTAACATAACAATTTTACCTTAATCTAGACGCTATGTCTACTGGTGAACCCGTCATGACGTATTTTGGTTGAGTTATGAAGTCGAGTTTTATCCTAACGTATCGCCATGTTCATATGATCCTTCTAAACATGTGATCTCATTTAGCTAGGTTCAAGCAACTTAATGTCATTTTGACATGAGAAAGTGTGCTAAGCCTACTTAGAGTGGTATCATAGGTCATAACATAACAATTTTACCTTAATCTAGACGCTATGTCTACTGGTGAACCCGTCATGAAGTATTTTGGTTGAGTTATGAAGTCGAGTTTTATCCTAACGTATAGCCATGTTCATATGATCCTTCTAAACATGTGATCTCATTTAGCTAGATTCAAAGCAACGTAATGTCATTTTTCACATGAGAAAGTGTGCTAAGCCAACTTAGAGTGGTATAATAGGTCTTAACATAATGATTTTACCTTAGTCTAGACGCTATGTCTAAAGGTGAACCCGTCATGAACTATTTTGGTTGAGTTATGAAGTCGAGTTTTATCCTAACGTCTAGCCATGTTTATATGATCCTTGTACACATGTGATCTCTTTTAGCTAGATTCAAAGCAACGTAATGTCATTTTTCACATGAGAAAGTGTGCTAAGCCAACTTAGAGTGGTACCATAGGTCTTAACATAACAATTTTACCTTAATCTAGACGCTATGTCTACTGGTGAACCCGTCATGAACTATTTTGGTTGAGTTATGAAGTCGAGTTTTATCCTAAAGTATAGCCATGTTCATATGATCCTTTGAAACATGTGATCTCATTTAGCTAGGTTCAAGCAACTTAATGTCATTTTGACATGAGAAACTGCGCTAAGCCTACTTAGAGTGGTATCATAGGTCTTAACATAACAATTTTACCTTAATCTAGACTCTATGTCTACTGGTGAACCCGTCATGACGTATTTTGGTTGAGTTATGAAGTCGAGTTTTATCCTAACGTATCGCCATGTTCATATGATCCTTCTAAACATGTGATCTCATTTAGCTAGGTTCAAGCAACTTAATGTCATTTTGACATGAGAAACTGCGCTAAGCCTACTTAGAGTGGTATCATAGGTCTTAACATAACAATTTTACCTTAATCTAGACGCTATGTCTACTGGTGAACCCGTCATGACGTATTTTGGTTGAGTTATGAAGTCGAGTTTTATCCTAACGTATAGCCATGTTCATATGATCCTTCTAAACATGTGATCTCTTTTAGCTAGATTCAAAGCAACGTAATGTCATTTTTCACATGAGAAAGTGTGCTAAGCCAACTTAAAGTGGTATCATAGGTCTTAACATAACCATTTTCCCTCAATCTAAACGCCATGTCAAATGGTGAACCTGTCATGAACTATTTTTGTTGAGTTATGAAGTCGAGTTTGATCCTAACGTCTAGCCATGTTCATATGATCCTTCTTCACATGTGATATCTTTTAGCTAGGTTAAAGCAATATAATGTCATTTTTCACATGAGAAACTGTGCTAAGCCAACTTAGAGTGGTATCATAGGTCTTAACATAACAATTTTACCTTAATCTAGACGCTATGTCTACTGGTGAACCCGTCATGAACTATTTTGGTTGAGTTATGAAGTCGAGTTTTATCCTAACGTATAGCCATGTTCATATGATCCTTCTAAACATGTGATCTCATTTAGCTAGATTCAAAGCAACGTAATGTCATTTTTCACATGAGAAAGTGTGCTAAGCCAACTTAGAGTGGTACCATAGGTCTTAACATAACAATATTACCTTAATCTAAACGCTATGTCTACTGGTGAACCCGTCATGACGTATTTTGGTTGAGTTATGAAGTCGAGTTTTATCCTAAAGTATAGCCATGTTCATATGATCCTTTGAAACATGTGATCTCATTTAGCTAGGTTCAAGCAACTTAATGTCATTTTGACATGAGAAACTGCGCTAAGCCTACTTAGAGTGGTATCATAGGTCTTAACATAACAATTTTACCTTAATCTAGACGCTATGTCTACTGGTGAACCCGTCATGACGTATTTTGGTTGAGTTATGAAGTCGAGTTTTATCCTAACGTATCGCCATGTTCATATGATCCTTCTAAACATGTGATCTCATTTAGCTAGGTTCAAGCAACTTAATGTCATTTTGACATGAGAAACTGCGCTAAGCCTACTTAGAGTGGTATCATAGGTCTTAACATAACAATTTTACCTTAATCTAGACGCTATGTCTACTGGTGAACCCGTCATGACGTATTTTGGTTGAGTTATGAAGTCAAGTTTTATCCTAACGTATAGCCATGTTCATATGATCCTTCTAAACATGTGATCTCATTTAGCTAGGTTCAAGCAACTTAATGTCATTTTGACATGAGAAACTGCGCTAAGCCTACTTAGAGTGGTATCATAGGTCTTAACATAACAATTTTACCTTAATCTAGACGCTATGTCTACTGGTGAACCCGTCATGACGTATTTTGGTTGAGTTATGAAGTCAAGTTTTATCCTAACGTATAGCCATGTTCATATGATCCTTCTAAACATGTGATCTCATTTAGCTAGATTCAAAGCAACGTAATGTCATTTTTCACATGAGAAAGTGTGCTAAGCCAACTTAGAGTGGTATAATAGGTCTTAACATAATGATTTTACCTTAGTCTAGACGCTATGTCTAAAGGTGAACCCGTCATGAACTATTTTGGTTGAGTTATGAAGTCGAGTTTTATCCTAAAGTATAGCCATGTTCATATGATCCTTCTTCACATGTGATCTCATTTAGCTAGGTTCAAGCAACTTAATGTCATTTTTCACATGAGAAACTGTGCTAAGCCAACTTAGAGTGGTATCATAGGTCTTAACATAACAATTTTACCTTAATCTAGACGCTATGTCTACTGGTGAACCCGTCATGAACTATTTTGGTTGAGTTATGAAGTCGAGTTTTATCCTAACGTATAGCCATGTTCATATGATCCTTCTAAACATGTGATCTCATTTAGCTAGATTCAAAGCAACGTAATGTCATTTTTCACATGAGAAAGTGTGCTAAGCCAACTTAGAGTGGTACCATAGGTCTTAACATAACAATATTACCTTAATCTAGACGCTATGTCTACTGGTGAACCCGTCATGACGTATTTTGGTTGAGTTATGAAGTCGAGTTTTATCCTAAAGTATAGCCATGTTCATATGATCCTTTGAAACATGTGATCTCATTTAGCTAGGTTCAAGCAACTTAATGTCATTTTGACATGAGAAACTGCGCTAAGCCTACTTAGAGTGGTATCATAGGTCTTAACATAACAATTTTACCTTAATCTAGACGCTATGTCTACTGGTGAACCCGTCATGACGTATTTTGGTTGAGTTATGAAGTCGAGTTTTATCCTAACGTATCGCCATGTTCATATGATCCTTCTAAACATGTGATCTCATTTAGCTAGGTTCAAGCAACTTAATGTCATTTTGACATGAGAAACTGCGCTAAGCCTACTTAGAGTGGTATCATAGGTCTTAACATAACAATTTTACCTTAATCTAGACGCTATGTCTAACTGGTGAACCCGTCATGACGTATTTTGGTTGAGTTATGAAGTCGAGTTTTATCCTAACGTATCGCCATGTTCATATGATCCTTCTAAACATGTGATCTCATTTAGCTAGGTTCAAGCAACTTAATGTCATTTTGACATGAGAAACTGCGCTAAGCCTACTTAGAGTGGTATCATAGGTCCTTAACATAACAATTTTACCTTAATCTAGACGCTATGTCTACTGGTGAACCCGTCATGACGTATTTTGGTTGAGTTATGAAGTCGAGTTTTATCCTAACGTATAGCCATGTTCATATGATCCTTCTAAACATGTGATCTCATTTAGCTAGATTCAAAGCAACGTAATGTCATTTTTCACATGAGAAAGTGTGCTAAGCCAACTTAGAGTGGTATAATAGGTCTTAACATAATGATTTTACCTTAGTCTAGACGCTATGTCTAAAGGTGAACCCGTCATGAACTATTTTGGTTGAGTTATGAAGTCGAGTTTTATCCTAAAGTATAGCCATGTTCATATGATCCTTTGAAACATGTGATCTCATTTAGCTAGGTTCAAGCAACTTAATGTCATTTTTCACATGAGAAAGTGTGCTAAGCCAACTTAGAGTGGTATCATAGGTCTTAACATAACAATTTTACCTTAATCTAGACGCTATGTCTACTGGTGAACCCGTCATGACGTATTTTGGTTGAGTTATGAAGTCGAGTTTTATCCTAACGTATCGCCATGTTCATATGATCCTTCTAAACATGTGATCTCATTTAGCTAGGTTCAAGCAACTTAATGTCATTTTGACATGAGAAAGTGTGCTAAGCCTACTTAGAGTGGTATCATAGGTCATAACATAACAATTTTACCTTAATCTAGACGCTATGTCTACTGGTGAACCCGTCATGAAGTATTTTGGTTGAGTTATGAAGTCGAGTTTTATCCTAACGTATAGCCATGTTCATATGATCCTTCTAAACATGTGATCTCATTTAGCTAGATTCAAAGCAACGTAATGTCTTTTTTCACATGAGAAAGTGTGCTAAGCCAACTTAGAGTGGTATAATAGGTCTTAACATAATGATTTTACCTTAGTCTAGACGCTATGTCTAAAGGTGAACCCGTCATGAACTATTTTGGTTGAGTTATGAAGTCGAGTTTTATCCTAACGTCTAGCCATGTTTATATGATCCTTGTACACATGTGATCTCTTTTAGCTAGATTCAAAGCAACGTAATGTCATTTTTCACATGAGAAAGTGTGCTAAGCCAACTTAGAGTGGTACCATAGGTCTTAACATAACAATTTTACCTTAATCTAGACGCTATGTCTACTGGTGAACCCGTCATGAACTATTTTGGTTGAGTTATGAAGTCGAGTTTTATCCTAAAGTATAGCCATGTTCATATGATCCTTTGAAACATGTGATCTCATTTAGCTAGGTTCAAGCAACTTAATGTCATTTTGACATGAGAAACTGCGCTAAGCCTACTTAGAGTGGTATCATAGGTCTTAACATAACAATTTTACCTTAATCTAGACTCTATGTCTACTGGTGAACCCGTCATGACGTATTTTGGTTGAGTTATGAAGTCGAGTTTTATCCTAACGTATCGCCATGTTCATATGATCCTTCTAAACATGTGATCTCATTTAGCTAGGTTCAAGCAACTTAATGTCATTTTGACATGAGAAACTGCGCTAAGCCTACTTAGAGTGGTATCATAGGTCTTAACATAACAATTTTACCTTAATCTAGACGCTATGTCTACTGGTGAACCCGTCATGACGTATTTTGGTTGAGTTATGAAGTCAAGTTTTATCCTAACGTATAGCCATGTTCATATGATCCTTCTAAACATGTGATCTCATTTAGCTAGGTTCAAGCAACTTAATGTCATTTTGACATGAGAAACTGCGCTAAGCCTACTTAGAGTGGTATCATAGGTCTTAACATAACAATTTTACCTTAATCTAGACGCTATGTCTACTGGTGAACCCGTCATGACGTATTTTGGTTGAGTTATGAAGTCAAGTTTTATCCTAACGTATAGCCATGTTCATATGATCCTTCTAAACATGTGATCTCATTTAGCTAGATTCAAAGCAACGTAATGTCATTTTTCACATGAGAAAGTGTGCTAAGCCAACTTAGAGTGGTATAATAGGTCTTAACATAATGATTTTACCTTAGTCTAGACGCTATGTCTAAAGGTGAACCCGTCATGAACTATTTTGGTTGAGTTATGAAGTCGAGTTTTATCCTAAAGTATAGCCATGTTCATATGATCCTTTGAAACATGTGATCTCATTTAGCTAGGTTCAAGCAACTTAATGTCATTTTTCACATGAGAAAGTGTGCTAAGCCAACTTAGAGTGGTATCATAGGTCTTAACATAACAATTTTACCTTAATATAGACGCTATGTCTACTGGTGAACCCGTCATGACGTATTTTGGTTGAGTTATGAAGTCGAGTTTTATCCTAACGTATCGCCATGTTCATATGATCCTTCTAAACATGTGATCTCATTTAGCTAGGTTCAAGCAACTTAATGTCATTTTGACATGAGAAACTGCGCTAAGCCAACTTAGAGTGTATCATAGGTCTTAACATAACAATTTTACCTTAATCTAGACGCTATGTCTACTGGTGAACCCGTCATGAACTATTTTGGTTGAGTTATGAAGTCGAGTTTTATCCTAACGTATAGCCATGTTCATATGATCCTTCTAAACATGTGATCTCATTTAGCTAGATTCAAAGCAACGTAATGTCATTTTTCACATGAGAAAGTGTGCTAAGCCAACTTAGAGTGGTACCATAGGTCTTAACATAACAATTTTACCTTAATCTAGACGCTATGTCTACTGGTGAACCCGTCATGACGTATTTTGGTTGAGTTATGAAGTCGAGTTTTATCCTAAAGTATAGCCATGTTCATATGATCCTTTGAAACATGTGATCTCATTTAGCTAGGTTCAAGCAACTTAATGTCATTTTGACATGAGAAACTGCGCTAAGCCTACTTAGAGTGGTATCATAGGTCTTAACATAACAATTTTACCTTAATCTAGACGCTATGTCTACTGGTGAACCCGTCATGACGTATTTTGGTTGAGTTATGAAGTCGAGTTTTATCCTAACGTATCGCCATGTTCATATGATCCTTCTAAACATGTGATCTCATTTAGCTAGGTTCAAGCAACTTAATGTCATTTTGACATGAGAAACTGCGCTAAGCCTACTTAGAGTGGTATCATAGGTCTTAACATAACAATTTTACCTTAATCTAGACGCTATGTCTACTGGTGAACCCGTCATGACGTATTTTGGTTGAGTTATGAAGTCGAGTTTTATCCTAACGTATAGCCATGTTCATATGATCCTTCTAAACATGTGATCTCATTTAGCTAGATTCAAAGCAACGTAATGTAATTTTTCACATGAGAAAGTATGCTAAGCCAACTTAGAGTGGTATAATAGGTCTTAACATAATGATTTTACCTTAGTCTAGACGCTATGTCTAAAGGTGAACCCGTCATGAACTATTTTGGTTGAGTTATGAAGTCGAGTTTTATCCTAAAGTATAGCCATGTTCATATGATCCTTTGAAACATGTGATCTCATTTAGCTAGGTTCAAGCAACTTAATGTCATTTTTCACATGAGAAAGTGTGCTAAGCCAACTTAGAGTGGTATCATAGGTCTTAACATAACAATTTTACCTTAATCTAGACGCTATGTCTACTGGTGAACCCGTCATGACGTATTTTGGTTGAGTTATGAAGTCGAGTTTTATCCTAACGTATCGCCATGTTCATATGATCCTTCTAAACATGTGATCTCATTTAGCTAGGTTCAAGCAACTTAATGTCATTTTGACATGAGAAAGTGTGCTAAGCCTACTTAGAGTGGTATCATAGGTCATAACATAACAATTTTACCTTAATCTAGACGCTATGTCTACTGGTGAACCCGTCATGAAGTATTTTGGTTGAGTTATGAAGTCGAGTTTTATCCTAACGTATAGCCATGTTCATATGATCCTTCTAAACATGTGATCTCATTTAGCTAGATTCAAAGCAACGTAATGTCATTTTTCACATGAGAAAGTGTGCTAAGCCAACTTAGAGTGGTATAATAGGTCTTAACATAATGATTTTACCTTAGTCTAGACGCTATGTCTAAAGGTGAACCCGTCATGAACTATTTTGGTTGAGTTATGAAGTCGAGTTTTATCCTAACGTCTAGCCATGTTTATATGATCCTTGTACACATGTGATCTCTTTTAGCTAGATTCAAAGCAACGTAATGTCATTTTTCACATGAGAAAGTGTGCTAAGCCAACTTAGAGTGGTACCATAGGTCTTAACATAACAATTTTACCTTAATCTAGACGCTATGTCTACTGGTGAACCCGTCATGAACTATTTTGGTTGAGTTATGAAGTCGAGTTTTATCCTAAAGTATAGCCATGTTCATATGATCCTTTGAAACATGTGATCTCATTTAGCTAGGTTCAAGCAACTTAATGTCATTTTGACATGAGAAACTGCGCTAAGCCTACTTAGAGTGGTATCATAGGTCTTAACATAACAATTTTACCTTAATCTAGACGCTATGTCTACTGGTGAACCCGTCATGACGTATTTTGGTTGAGTTATGAAGTCGAGTTTTATCCTAACGTATAGCCATGTTCATATGATCCTTCTAAACATGTGATCTCATTTAGCTAGATTCAAAGCAACGTAATGTCATTTTTCACATGAGAAAGTGTGCTAAGCCAACTTAGAGTGGTATAATAGGTCTTAACATAATGATTTTACCTTAGTCTAGACGCTATGTCTAAAGGTGAACCCGTCATGAACTATTTTGGTTGAGTTATGAAGTCGAGTTTTATCCTAAAGTATATGCCATGTTCATATGATCCTTTGAAACATGTGATCTCATTTAGCTAGGTTCAAGCAACTTAATGTCATTTTTCACATGAGAAAGTGTGCTAAGCCAACTTAGAGTGGTATCATAGGTCTTAACATAACAATTTTACTCTTAATCTAGACGTTATGTCTACTGGTGAACCCCGTCATGACGTATTTTGGTTGAGTTATGAAGTCGAGTTTTATCCTAACGTATCGCCATGTTCATATGATCCTTCTAAACATGTGATCTCATTTAGCTAGGTTCAAGCAACTTAATGTCATTTTGACATGAGAAAGTGTGCTAAGCCTACTTAGAGTGGTATCATAGGTCATAACATAACAATTTTACCTTAATCTAGACGCTATGTCTACTGGTGAACCCGTCATGAAGTATTTTGGTTGAGTTATGAAGTCGAGTTTTATCCTAACGTATAGCCATGTTCATATGATCCTTCTAAACATGTGATCTCATTTAGCTAGATTCAAAGCAACGTAATGTCATTTTTCACATGAGAAAGTGTGCTAAGCCAACTTAGAGTGGTATAATAGGTCTTAACATAATGATTTTACCTTAGTCTAGACGCTATGTCTAAAGGTGAACCCGTCATGAACTATTTTGGTTGAGTTATGAAGTCGAGTTTTATCCTAACGTCTAGCCATGTTTATATGATCCTTGTACACATGTGATCTCTTTTAGCTAGATTCAAAGCAACGTAATGTCATTTTTCACATGAGAAAGTGTGCTAAGCCAACTTAGAGTGGTACCATAGGTCTTAACATAACAATTTTACCTTAATCTAGACGCTATGTCTACTGGTGAACCCGTCATGAACTATTTTGGTTGAGTTATGAAGTCGAGTTTTATCCTAAAGTATAGCCATGTTCATATGATCCTTTGAAACATGTGATCTCATTTAGCTAGGTTCAAGCAACTTAATGTCATTTTGACATGAGAAACTGCGCTAAGCCTACTTAGAGTGGTATCATAGGTCTTAACATAACAATTTTACCTTAATCTAGACTCTATGTCTACTGGTGAACCCGTCATGACGTATTTTGGTTGAGTTATGAAGTCGAGTTTTATCCTAACGTATCGCCATGTTCATATGATCCTTCTAAACATGTGATCTCATTTAGCTAGGTTCAAGCAACTTAATGTCATTTTGACATGAGAAACTGCGCTAAGCCTACTTAGAGTGGTATCATAGGTCTTAACATAACAATTTTACCTTAATCTAGACGCTATGTCTACTGGTGAACCCGTCATGACGTATTTTGGTTGAGTTATGAAGTCGAGTTTTATCCTAACGTATCGCCATGTTCATATGATCCTTCTAAACATGTGATCTCATTTAGCTAGGTTCAAGCAACTTAATGTCATTTTGACATGAGAAACTGCGCTAAGCCTACTTAGAGTGGTATCATAGGTCTTAACATAACAATTTTACCTTTATCTAGACGCTATGTCTACTGGTGAACCCGTCATGACGTATTTTGGTTGAGTTATGAAGTCGAGTTTTATCCTAACGTATAGCCATGTTCATATGATCCTTCTAAACATGTGATCTCATTTAGCTAGATTCAAAGCAACGTAATGTCATTTTTCACATGAGAAAGTGTGCTAAGCCAACTTAGAGTGGTATAATAGGTCTTAACATAATGATTTTACCTTAGTCTAGACGCTATGTCTAAAGGTGAACCCGTCATGAACTATTTTGGTTGAGTTATGAAGTCGAGTTTTATCCTAAAGTATAGCCATGTTCATATGATCCTTTGAAACATGTGATCTCATTTAGCTAGGTTCAAGCAACTTAATGTCATTTTTCACATGAGAAAGTGTGCTAAGCCAACTTAGAGTGGTATCATAGGTCTTAACATAACAATTTTACCTTAATATAGACGCTATGTCTACTGGTGAACCCGTCATGACGTATTTTGGTTGAGTTATGAAGTCGAGTTTTATCCTAACGTCTAGCCATGTTTATATGATCCTTGTACACATGTGATCTCTTTTAGCTAGATTCAAAGCAACGTAATGTCATTTTTCACATGAGAAAGTGTGCTAAGCCAACTTAGAGTGGTACCATAGGTCTTAACATAACAATTTTACCTTAATCTAGACGCTATGTCTACTGGTGAACCCGTCATGAACTATTTTGGTTGAGTTATGAAGTCGAGTTTTATCCTAAAGTATAGCCATGTTCATATGATCCTTTGAAACATGTGATCTCATTTAGCTAGGTTCAAGCAACTTAATGTCATTTTGACATGAGAAACTGCGCTAAGCCTACTTAGAGTGGTATAATAGGTCTTAACATAATGATTTTACCTTAGTCTAGACGCTATGTCTAAAGGTGAACCCGTCATGAACTATTTTGGTTGAGTTATGAAGTCGAGTTTTATCCTAACGTCTAGCCATGTTTATATGATCCTTGTACACATGTGATCTCTTTTAGCTAGATTCAAAGCAACGTAATGTCATTTTTCACATGAGAAAGTGTGCTAAGCCAACTTAGAGTGGTACCATAGGTCTTAACATAACAATTTTACCTTAATCTAGACGCTATGTCTACTGGTGAACCCGTCATGAACTATTTTGGTTGAGTTATGAAGTCGAGTTTTATCCTAAAGTATAGCCATGTTCATATGATCCTTTGAAACATGTGATCTCATTTAGCTAGGTTCAAGCAACTTAATGTCATTTTGACATGAGAAACTGCGCTAAGCCTACTTAGAGTGGTATCATAGGTCTTAACATAACAATTTTACCTTAATCTAGACTCTATGTCTACTGGTGAACCCGTCATGACGTATTTTGGTTGAGTTATGAAGTCGAGTTTTATCCTAACGTATCGCCATGTTCATATGATCCTTCTAAACATGTGATCTCATTTAGCTAGGTTCAAGCAACTTAATGTCATTTTGACATGAGAAACTGCGCTAAGCCTACTTAGAGTGGTATCATAGGTCTTAACATAACAATTTTACCTTAATCTAGACGCTATGTCTACTGGTGAACCCGTCATGACGTATTTTGGTTGAGTTATGAAGTCGAGTTTTATCCTAACGTATCGCCATGTTCATATGATCCTTCTAAACATGTGATCTCATTTAGCTAGGTTCAAGCAACTTAATGTCATTTTGACATGAGAAACTGCGCTAAGCCTACTTAGAGTGGTATCATAGGTCTTAACATAACAATTTTACCTTAATCTAGACGCTATGTCTACTGGTGAACCCGTCATGACGTATTTTGGTTGAGTTATGAAGTCGAGTTTTATCCTAACGTATAGCCATGTTCATATGATCCTTCTAAACATGTGATCTCATTTAGCTAGATTCAAAGCAACGTAATGTCATTTTTCACATGAGAAAGTGTGCTAAGCCAACTTAGAGTGGTATAATAGGTCTTAACATAATGATTTTACCTTAGTCTAGACGCTATGTCTAAAGGTGAACCCGTCATGAACTATTTTGGTTGAGTTATGAAGTCGAGTTTTATCCTAAAGTATAGCCATGTTCATATGATCCTTTGAAACATGTGATCTCATTTAGCTAGGTTCAAGCAACTTAATGTCATTTTTCACATGAGAAAGTGTGCTAAGCCAACTTAGAGTGGTATCATAGGTCTTAACATAACAATTTTACCTTAATATAGACGCTATGTCTACTGGTGAACCCGTCATGACGTATTTTGGTTGAGTTATGAAGTCGAGTTTTATCCTAACGTCTAGCCATGTTTATATGATCCTTGTACACATGTGATCTCTTTTAGCTAGATTCAAAGCAACGTAATGTCATTTTTCACATGAGAAAGTGTGCTAAGCCAACTTAGAGTGGTACCATAGGTCTTAACATAACAATTTTACCTTAATCTAGACGCTATGTCTACTGGTGAACCCGTCATGAACTATTTTGGTTGAGTTATGAAGTCGAGTTTTATCCTAAAGTATAGCCATGTTCATATGATCCTTTGAAACATGTGATCTCATTTAGCTAGGTTCAAGCAACTTAATGTCATTTTGACATGAGAAACTGCGCTAAGCCTACTTAGAGTGGTATCATAGGTCTTAACATAACAATTTTACCTTAATCTAGACTCTATGTCTACTGGTGAACCCGTCATGACGTATTTTTGTTGAGTTATGAAGTCGAGTTTTATCCTAACGTATCGCCATGTTCATATGATCCTTCTAAACATGTGATCTCATTTAGCTAGGTTCAAGCAACTTAATGTCATTTTGACATGAGAAAGTGTGCTAAGCCTACTTAGAGTGGTATCATAGGTCATAACATAACAATTTTACCTTAATCTAGACGCTATGTCTACTGGTGAACCCGTCATGAAGTATTTTGGTTGAGTTATGAAGTCGAGTTTTATCCTAACGTATAGCCATGTTCATATGATCCTTCTAAACATGTGATCTCATTTAGCTAGATTCAAAGCAACGTAATGTCATTTTTCACATGAGAAAGTGTGCTAAGCCAACTTAGAGTGGTATAATAGGTCTTAACATAATGATTTTACCTTAGTCTAGACGCTATGTCTAAAGGTGAACCCGTCATGAACTATTTTGGTTGAGTTATGAAGTCGAGTTTTATCCTAACGTCTAGCCATGTTTATATGATCCTTGTACACATGTGATCTCTTTTAGCTAGATTCAAAGCAACGTAATGTCATTTTTCACATGAGAAAGTGTGCTAAGCCAACTTAGAGTGGTACCATAGGTCTTAACATAACAATTTTACCTTAATCTAGACGCTATGTCTACTGGTGAACCCGTCATGAACTATTTTGGTTGAGTTATGAAGTCGAGTTTTATCCTAAAGTATAGCCATGTTCATATGATCCTTTGAAACATGTGATCTCATTTAGCTAGGTTCAAGCAACTTAATGTCATTTTGACATGAGAAACTGCGCTAAGCCTACTTAGAGTGGTATCATAGGTCTTAACATAACAATTTTACCTTAATCTAGACGCTATGTCTACTGGTGAACCCGTCATGACGTATTTTGGTTGAGTTATGAAGTCGAGTTTTATCCTAACGTATAGCCATGTTCATATGATCCTTCTAAACATGTGATCTCATTTAGCTAGATTCAAAGCAACGTAATGTCATTTTTCACATGAGAAAGTGTGCTAAGCCAACTTAGAGTGGTATAATAGGTCTTAACATAATGATTTTACCTTAGTCTAGACGCTATGTCTAAAGGTGAACCCGTCATGAACTATTTTGGTTGAGTTATGAAGTCGAGTTTTATCCTAAAGTATAGCCATGTTCATATGATCCTTTGAAACATGTGATCTCATTTAGCTAGGTTCAAGCAACTTAATGTCATTTTTCACATGAGAAAGTGTGCTAAGCCAACTTAGAGTGGTATCATAGGTCTTAACATAACAATTTTACCTTAATCTAGACGTTATGTCTACTGGTGAACCCGTCATGACGTATTTTGGTTGAGTTATGAAGTCGAGTTTTATCCTAACGTATCGCCATGTTCATATGATCCTTCTAAACATGTGATCTCATTTAGCTAGGTTCAAGCAACTTAATGTCATTTTGACATGAGAAAGTGTGCTAAGCCTACTTAGAGTGGTATCATAGGTCATAACATAACAATTTTACCTTAATCTAGACGCTATGTCTACTGGTGAACCCGTCATGAAGTATTTTGGTTGAGTTATGAAGTCGAGTTTTATCCTAACGTATAGCCATGTTCATATGATCCTTCTAAACATGTGATCTCATTTAGCTAGATTCAAAGCAACGTAATGTCATTTTTCACATGAGAAAGTGTGCTAAGCCAACTTAGAGTGGTATAATAGGTCTTAACATAATGATTTTACCTTAGTCTAGACGCTATGTCTAAAGGTGAACCCGTCATGAACTATTTTGGTTGAGTTATGAAGTCGAGTTTTATCCTAACGTCTAGCCATGTTTATATGATCCTTGTACACATGTGATCTCTTTTAGCTAGATTCAAAGCAACGTAATGTCATTTTTCACATGAGAAAGTGTGCTAAGCCAACTTAGAGTGGTACCATAGGTCTTAACATAACAATTTTACCTTAATCTAGACGCTATGTCTACTGGTGAACCCGTCATGAACTATTTTGGTTGAGTTATGAAGTCGAGTTTTATCCTAAAGTATAGCCATGTTCATATGATCCTTTGAAACATGTGATCTCATTTAGCTAGGTTCAAGCAACTTAATGTCATTTTGACATGAGAAACTGCGCTAAGCCTACTTAGAGTGGTATCATAGGTCTTAACATAACAATTTTACCTTAATCTAGACTCTATGTCTACTGGTGAACCCGTCATGACGTATTTTGGTTGAGTTATGAAGTCGAGTTTTATCCTAACGTATCGCCATGTTCATATGATCCTTCTAAACATGTGATCTCATTTAGCTAGGTTCAAGCAACTTAATGTCATTTTGACATGAGAAACTGCGCTAAGCCTACTTAGAGTGGTATCATAGGTCTTAACATAACAATTTTACCTTAATCTAGATGCTATGTCTACTGGTGAACCCGTCATGACGTATTTTGGTTGAGTTATGAAGTCGAGTTTTATCCTAACGTATCGCCATGTTCATATGATCCTTCTAAACATGTGATCTCATTTAGCTAGGTTCAAGCAACTTAATGTCATTTTGACATGAGAAACTGCGCTAAGCCTACTTAGAGTGGTATCATAGGTCTTAACATAACAATTTTACCTTAATCTAGACGCTATGTCTACTAGTGAACCCGTCATGACGTATTTTGGTTGAGTTATGAAGTCGAGTTTTATCCTAACGTATAGCCATGTTCATATGATCCTTCTAAACATGTGATCTCATTTAGCTAGATTCAAAGCAACGTAATGTCATTTTTCACATGAGAAAGTGTGCTAAGCCAACTTAGAGTGGTATAATAGGTCTTAACATAATGATTTTACCTTAGTCTAGACGCTATGTCTAAAGGTGAACCTGTCATGAACTATTTTGGTTGAGTTATGAAGTCGAGTTTTATCCTAAAGTATAGCCATGTTCATATGATCCTTTGAAACATGTGATCTCATTTAGCTAGGTTCAAGCAACTTAATGTCATTTTTCACATGAGAAAGTGTGCTAAGCCAACTTAGAGTGGTATCATAGGTCTTAACATAACAATTTTACCTTAATATAGACGCTATGTCTACTGGTGAACCCGTCATCGTATTTTGGTTGAGTTATGAAGTCAAGTTTTATCCTAACGTATCGCCATGTTCATATGATCCTTCTAAACATGTGATCTCATTTAGCTAGGTTCAAGCAACTTAATGTCATTTTGACATGAGAAACTGCGCTAAGCCAACTTAGAGTGGTATCATAGGTCTTAACATAACAATTTTACCTTAATCTAGACGCTATGTCTACTGGTGAACCCGTCATGAACTATTTTGGTTGAGTTATGAAGTCGAGTTTTATCCTAACGTATAGCCATGTTCATATGATCCTTCTAAACATGTGATCTCATTTAGCTAGATTCAAAGCAACGTAATGTCATTTTTCACATGAGAAAGTGTGCTAAGCCAACTTAGAGTGGTACCATAGGTCTTAACATAACAATTTTACCTTAATCTAGACGCTATGTCTACTGGTGAACCCGTCATGACGTATTTTGGTTGAGTTATGAAGTCGAGTTTTATCCTAAAGTATAGCCATGTTCATATGATCCATTGAAACATGTGATCTCATTTAGCTAGGTTCAAGCAACTTAATGTCATTTTGACATGAGAAACTGCGCTAAGCCTACTTAGAGTGGTATCATAGGGTCTTAACATAACAATTTTACCTTAATCTAGACGCTATGTCTACTGGTGAACCCGTCATGACGTATTTTGGTTGAGTTATGAAGTCGAGTTTTATCCTAACGTATCGCCATGTTCATATGATCCTTCTAAACATGTGATCTCATTTAGCTAGGTTCAAGCAACTTAATGTCATTTTGACATGAGAAACTGCGCTAAGCCTACTTAGAGTGGTATCATAGGTCTTAACATAACAATTTTACCTTAATCTAGACGCTATGTCTACTGGTGAACCCGTCATGACGTATTTTGGTTGAGTTATGAAGTCGAGTTTTATCCTAACGTATCTCCATGTTCATATGATCCTTCTAAACATGTGATCTCATTTAGCTAGGTTCAAGCAACTTAATGTCATTTTGACATGAGAAACTGCGCTAAGCCTACTTAGAGTGGTATCATAGGTCTTAACATAACAATTTTACCTTAATCTAGACGCTATGTCTACTGGTGAACCCGTCATGACGTATTTTGGTTGAGTTATGAAGTCGAGTTTTATCCTAACGTATAGCCATGTTCATATGATCCTTCTAAACATGTGATCTCATTTAGCTAGATTCAAAGCAACGTAATGTCATTTTTCACATGAGAAAGTGTGCTAAGCCAACTTAGAGTGGTATAATAGGGTCTTAACATAATGATTTTACCTTAGTCTAGACGCTATGTCTAAAGGTGAACCCGTCATGAACTATTTTGGTTGAGTTATGAAGTCGAGTTTTATCCTAAAGTATAGCCATGTTCATATGATCCTTTGAAACATGTGATCTCATTTAGCTAGGTTCAAGCAACTTAATGTCATTTTTCACATGAGAAAGTGTGCTAAGCCAACTTAGAGTGGTATCATAGGTCTTAACATAACAATTTTACCTTAATCTAGACGCTATGTCTACTGGTGAACCCGTCATGACGTATTTTGGTTGAGTTATGAAGTCGAGTTTTATCCTAACGTATCGCCATGTTCATATGATCCTTCTAAACATGTGATCTCATTTAGCTAGGTTCAAGCAACTTAATGTCATTTTGACATGAGAAAGTGTGCTAAGCCTACTTAGAGTGGTATCATAGGTCATAACATAACAATTTTACCTTAATCTAGACGCTATGTCTACTGGTGAACCCGTCATGAAGTATTTTGGTTGAGTTATGAAGTCGAGTTTTATCCTAACGTATAGCCATGTTCATATGATCCTTCTAAACATGTGATCTCATTTAGCTAGATTCAAAGCAACGTAATGTCATTTTTCACATGAGAAAGTGTGCTAAGCCAACTTAGAGTGGTATAATAGGTCTTAACATAATGATTTTACCTTAGTCTAGACGCTATGTCTAAAGGTGAACCCGTCATGAACTATTTTGGTTGAGTTATGAAGTCGAGTTTTATCCTAACGTCTAGCCATGTTTATATGATCCTTGTACACATGTGATCTCTTTTAGCTAGATTCAAAGCAACGTAATGTCATTTTTCACATGAGAAAAGTGTGCTAAGCCAACTTAGAGTGGTACCATAGGTCTTAACATAACAATTTTACCTTAATCTAGACGCTATGTCTACTGGTGAACCCGTCATGAACTATTTTGGTTGAGTTATGAAGTCGAGTTTTATCCTAAAGTATAGCCATGTTCATATGATCCTTTGAAACATGTGATCTCATTTAGCTAGGTTCAAGCAACTTAATGTCATTTTGACATGAGAAACTGCGCTAAGCCTACTTAGAGTGGTATCATAGGTCTTAACATAACAATTTTACCTTAATCTAGACTCTATGTCTACTGGTGAACCCGTCATGACGTATTTTGGTTGAGTTATGAAGTCGAGTTTTATCCTAAAGTATAGCCATGTTCATATGATCCTTTGAAACATGTGATCTCATTTAGCTAGGTTCAAGCAACTTAATGTCATTTTTCACATGAGAAAGTGTGCTAAGCCAACTTAGAGTGGTATCATAGGTCTTAACATAACAATTTTACCTTAATATAGACGCTATGTCTACTGGTGAACCCGTCATGACGTATTTTGGTTGAGTTATGAAGTCGAGTTTTATCCTAACGTATAGCCATGTTCATATGATCCTTCTAAACATGTGATCTCTTTTAGCTAGATTCAAAGCAACGTAATGTCATTTTTCACATGAGAAAGTGTGCTAAGCCAACTTAAAGTGGTATCATAGGTCTTAACATAACCATTTTCCCTTAATCTAAACGCCATGTCAAATGGTGAACCTGTCATGAACTATTTTTGTTGAGTTATGAAGTCGAGTTTGATCCTAACGTCTAGCCATGTTCATATGATCCTTCTTCACATGTGATATCTTTTAGCTAGGTTAAAGCAATATAATGTCATTTTTCACATGAGAAACTGTGCTAAGCCAACTTAGAGTGGTATCATAGGTCTTAACATAACAATTTTACCTTAATCTAGACGCTATGTCTACTGGTGAACCCGTCATGAACTATTTTGGTTGAGTTATGAAGTCGAGTTTTATCCTAACGTATAGCCATGTTCATATGATCCTTCTAAACATGTGATCTCATTTAGCTAGATTCAAAGCAACGTAATGTCATTTTTCACATGAGAAAGTGTGCTAAGCCAACTTAGAGTGGTACCATAGGTCTTAACATAACAATTTTACCTTAATCTAGACGCTATGTCTACTGGTGAACCCGTCATGACGTATTTTGGTTGAGTTATGAAGTCGAGTTTTATCCTAAAGTATAGCCATGTTCATATGATCCTTTGAAACATGTGATCTCATTTAGCTAGGTTCAAGCAACTTAATGTCATTTTGACATGAGAAACTGCGCTAAGCCTACTTAGAGTGGTATCATAGGTCTTAACATAACAATTTTACCTTAATCTAGACGCTATGTCTACTGGTGAACCCGTCATGACGTATTTTGGTTGAGTTATGAAGTCGAGTTTTATCCTAACGTATCGCCATGTTCATATGATCCTTCTAAACATGTGATCTCATTTAGCTAGGTTCAAGCAACTTAATGTCATTTTGACATGAGAAACTGCGCTAAGCCTACTTAGAGTGGTATCATAGGTCTTAACATAACAATTTTACCTTAATCTAGATGCTATGTCTACTGGTGAACCCGTCATGACGTATTTAGGTTGAGTTATGAAGTCGAGTTTTATCCTAACGTATCGCCATGTTCATATGATCCTTCTAAACATGTGATCTCATTTAGCTAGGTTCAAGCAACTTAATGTCATTTTGACATGAGAAACTGCGCTAAGCCTACTTAGAGTGGTATCATAGGTCTTAACATAACAATTTTACCTTAATCTAGACGCTATGTCTACTGGTGAACCCGTCATGACGTATTTTGGTTGAGTTATGAAGTCGAGTTTTATCCTAACGTATAGCCATGTTCATATGATCCTTCTAAACATGTGATCTCATTTAGCTAGATTCAAAGCAACGTAATGTCATTTTTCACATGAGAAAGTGTGCTAAGCCAACTTAGAGTGGTATAATAGGTCTTAACATAATGATTTTACCTTAGTCTAGACGCTATGTCTAAAGGTGAACCCGTCATGAACTATTTTGGTTGAGTTATGAAGTCGAGTTTTATCCTAACGTCTAGCCATGTTTATATGATCCTTGTACACATGTGATCTCTTTTAGCTAGATTCAAAGCAACGTAATGTCATTTTTCACATGAGAAAGTGTGCTAAGCCAACTTAGAGTGGTACCATAGGTCTTAACATAACAATTTTACCTTAATCTAGACGCTATGTCTACTGGTGAACCCGTCATGAACTATTTTGGTTGAGTTATGAAGTCGAGTTTTATCCTAAAGTATAGCCATGTTCATATGATCCTTTGAAACATGTGATCTCATTTAGCTAGGTTCAAGCAACTTAATGTCATTTTTGACATGAGAAAGTGTGCTAAGCCAACTTAGAGTGGTACCATAGGTCTTAACATAACAATTTTACCTTAATCTAGACGCTATGTCTACTGGTGAACCCGTCATGACGTATTTTGGTTGAGTTATGAAGTCGAGTTTTATCCTAAAGTATAGCCATGTTCATATGATCCTTCTAAACATGTGATCTCATTTAGCTAGGTTCAAGCAACTTAATGTCATTTTGACATGAGAAACTGCGCTAAGCCTACTTAGAGTGGTATCATAGGTCTTAACATAACAATTTTACCTTAATCTAGACGCTATGTCTACTGGTGAACCCGTCATGACGTATTTTGGTTGAGTTATGAAGTCGAGTTTTATCCTAACGTATCGCCATGTTCATATGATCCTTCTAAACATGTGATCTCATTTAGCTAGGTTCAAGCAACTTAATGTCATTTTGACATGAGAAACTGCGCTAAGCCTACTTAGAGTGGTATCATAGGTCTTAACATAACAATTTTACCTTAATCTAGATGCTATGTCTACTGGTGAACCCGTCATGACGTATTTAGGTTGAGTTATGAAGTCGAGTTTTATCCTAACGTATCGCCATGTTCATATGATCCTTCTAAACATGTGATCTCATTTAGCTAGGTTCAAGCAACTTAATGTCATTTTGACATGAGAAACTGCGCTAAGCCTACTTAGAGTGGTATCATAGGTCTTAACATAACAATTTTACCTTAATCTAGACGCTATGTCTACTGGTGAACCCGTCATGACGTATTTTGGTTGAGTTATGAAGTCGAGTTTTATCCTAACGTATAGCCATGTTCATATGATCCTTCTAAACATGTGATCTCATTTAGCTAGATTCAAAGCAACGTAATGTCATTTTTCACATGAGAAAGTGTGCTAAGCCTACTTAGAGTGGTATCATAGGTCATAACATAACAATTTTACCTTAATCTAGACGCTATGTCTACTGGTGAACCCGTCATGAAGTATTTTGGTTGAGTTATGAAGTCGAGTTTTATCCTAACGTATAGCCATGTTCATATGATCCTTCTAAACATGTGATCTCATTTAGCTAGATTCAAAGCAACGTAATGTCATTTTTCACATGAGAAAGTGTGCTAAGCCAACTTAGAGTGGTATAATAGGTCTTAACATAATGATTTTACCTTAGTCTAGACGCTATGTCTAAAGGTGAACCCGTCATGAACTATTTTGGTTGAGTTATGAAGTCGAGTTTTATCCTAACGTCTAGCCATGTTTATATGATCCTTGTACACATGTGATCTCTTTTAGCTAGATTCAAAGCAACGTAATGTCATTTTTCACATGAGAAAGTGCGCTAAGCCAACTTAGAGTGGTACCATAGGTCTTAACATAACAATTTTACCTTAATCTAGACGCTATGTCTACTGGTGAACCCGTCATGAACTATTTTGGTTGAGTTATGAAGTCGAGTTTTATCCTAAAGTATAGCCATGTTCATATGATCCTTTGAAACATGTGATCTCATTTAGCTAGGTTCAAGCAACTTAATGTCATTTTTGACATGAGAAAGTGTGCTAAGCCAACTTAGAGTGGTACCATAGGTCTTAACATAACAATTTTACCTTAATCTAGACGCTATGTCTACTGGTGAACCCGTCATGACGTATTTTGGTTGAGTTATGAAGTCGAGTTTTATCCTAAAGTATAGCCATGTTCATATGATCCTTTGAAACATGTGATCTCATTTAGCTAGGTTCAAGCAACTTAATGTCATTTTGACATGAGAAACTGCGCTAAGCCTACTTAGAGTGGTATCATAGGTCTTAACATAACAATTTTACCTTAATCTAGACGCTATGTCTACTGGTGAACCCGTCATGACGTATTTTGGTTGAGTTATGAAGTCGAGTTTTATCCTAACGTATCGCCATGTTCATATGATCCTTCTAAACATGTGATCTCATTTAGCTAGGTTCAAGCAACTTAATGTCATTTTGACATGAGAAACTGCGCTAAGCCTACTTAGAGTGGTATCATAGGTCTTAACATAACAATTTTACCTTAATCTAGACGCTATGTCTACTGGTGAACCCGTCATGACGTATTTTGGTTGAGTTATGAAGTCGAGTTTTATCCTAACGTATCGCCATGTTCATATGATCCTTCTAAACATGTGATCTCATTTAGCTAGGTTCAAGCAACTTAATGTCATTTTGACATGAGAAACTGCGCTAAGCCTACTTAGAGTGGTATCATAGGTCTTAACATAACAATTTTACCTTAATCTAGACGCTATGTCTACTGGTGAACCCGTCATGACGTATTTTGGTTGAGTTATGAAGTCGAGTTTTATCCTAACGTATAGCCATGTTCATATGATCCTTCTAAACATGTGATCTCATTTAGCTAGATTCAAAGCAACGTAATGTCATTTTTCACATGAGAAAGTGTGCTAAGCCAACTTAGAGTGGTATAATAGGTCTTAACATAATGATTTTACCTTAGTCTAGACGCTATGTCTAAAGGTGAACCCGTCATGAACTATTTTGGTTGAGTTATGAAGTCGAGTTTTATCCTAACGTCTAGCCATGTTTATATGATCCTTGTACACATGTGATCTCTTTTAGCTAGATTCAAAGCAACGTAATGTCATTTTTCACATGAGAAAGTGTGCTAAGCCAACTTAGAGTGGTACCATAGGTCTTAACATAACAATTTTACCTTAATCTAGACGCTATGTCTACTGGTGAACCCGTCATGAACTATTTTGGTTGAGTTATGAAGTCGAGTTTTATCCTAAAGTATAGCCATGTTCATATGATCCTTTGAAACATGTGATCTCATTTAGCTAGGTTCAAGCAACTTAATGTCATTTTGACATGAGAAACTGCGCTAAGCCTACTTAGAGTGGTATCATAGGTCTTAACATAACAATTTTACCTTAATCTAGACTCTATGTCTACTGGTGAACCCGTCATGACGTATTTTGGTTGAGTTATGAAGTCGAGTTTTATCCTAACGTATCGCCATGTTCATATGATCCTTCTAAACATGTGATCTCATTTAGCTAGGTTCAAGCAACTTAATGTCATTTTGACATGAGAAACTGCGCTAAGCCTACTTAGAGTGGTATCATAGGTCTTAACATAACAATTTTACCTTAATCTAGACGCTATGTCTACTAGTGAACCCGTCATGACGTATTTTGGTTGAGTTATGACGTCGAGTTTTATCCTAACGTATCGCCATGTTCATATGATCCTTCTAAACATGTGATCTCATTTAGCTAGGTTCAAGCAACTTAATGTCATTTTGACATGAGAAAGTGTGCTAAGCCTACTTAGAGTGGTA